>APFE031384550.1:0-19201 GCA_000404065.3 Pinus taeda | reverse complement strand
ATGAGGATGTGGAAGCATTGTTTTGTGCTATTTCTATTATCCAACCAGATTGGATAAATGAAGCAAGGGATGAATGTAAGAAGGACGAAGAAGTATGGCCACTTATTCAAAAGTTGCAAAAGATCCCATTCAAACAATATTGCCAGAAATTGAAGAGGAAGGAAAAAACATATTGGAACCTAGAGCAGTCACAGAAACAAGAACTCGACAGCTATGAAATCAATTCATTAAGTGGAAGAATTTACCCACTGAAGATTCCACATGGGAGGACAATAATTTTATATAGAAGCATCAAGAACTACTCAAGCATTGAGGAACAACACTTTTTGAAGGAGAGGGGCATGTAGGCCCCTAATACTACAGTGTAAATCTTAGTTTAGTAAACCCACTTATTATATTGATGTACCTATGTGTGCCCATATTTGTTACTAATTGTACCCATAGAGCCACTATTGTTATTATTGTGGGCCCATTACATTATTATTGTTATGTAGGCTCTGATTATGTTATGACCCCTTAGACTCCTATATATACGACAAGGAGTCTTTTTCATTTGAATCATCCAAAGAATTGTTCATTTATGTAATGTAAAGGAGGTTTCCCCCTTGAAGAGGCTGAATTATAAGGCGTTGATCTATCTTTTCTATCTTTTCTTGAGCTGGTTTCATAATAAAGACTCAAATTCAAAACCAAAATTCTAGAAATTATAGATTAGTGAGTTTTGAATAAGGTTCTTATGAAAACAAAGGATCAATTGGTGTTGGAGTTTGGATAGTAGGGAAAAAGAGTAGACATGAACAAACATAGTGGAGAAATTGGCCAAATTACAAAGGGTATGGAATGGAGATGCAAACATAGATCAAAATCCATTATTCAAGGAGTCTTTCCAGTGATTTTTGTAATATTTAGTGGAGGAAAAGGAACCCAAGATCACTGTTTTGTAAAGGCTTTCCTACTTTACATTTAATATCCTCAATAATAAAAAAATATTTGTCTTACCAAGCAATTTCCAAATTTTCACCATTTTGGTTAAGATTCCAAGTCTAAAGAAAGTGTAAAAATAATGGAGTTGCCAATTCCATATTGGTGTGTAAATTGGCTAGATGATGAAGTCATTCTTAGAGTTATTATCTACCCACCACAATTTATTATTTTCACTTAATACAAAATTTTTCTTGTTTCTTTCCAAATTTCATTTTGCAAGTGGAAAAATTTGGTCTGTGAGCTTGATTGTGCTAATGAAAATATTGTTGAAAGCAGTGAAAAAATGGTTTCTAAGACCTATAACTTTTATTTTTGAATTTGAGTTGGTGGATGAATATAGTTTTTAGAAGAAAAAGCTCAAATAAAACTATGTATAAAGACTCATATTTTGTACAAGTGTTGTAACCTAGGGACTTGTAGAGAATGTTGTTGATTGTATTCTTGAGCAGAACAATAAACAATAATACACACAATACTATACAAATACAAAAATATTAAAGAGATGGAAAAGAATATAAAGAAATGGGAGAACAAAAAATATGCACTTTATTAATATATACCAATATAAACAACAACTTACATCCTTCTTCTATATTACATATTTATACTCACTTTTTAATTATGACGTTTTTGTAGGTATCTACCTACCTTAGTCACTCAACTTGACTATGTGGTTGACCAACTTACAATTCCAATTGCATAGTTGAATTCAATTTAAACTATGCTAACTATTGAGTCTAATCAATATAGTTAACTATCCCTTCCAACATCTCCCTCCACATGAATTCCTTGTTCATCCAAAGCAAGTAGGAGATGTGGACTTATATTTAAAAAAAATATAGAGAATTTATTACAAAATCCATTTATGAAAAGATAAATGATGTAGTATTGTTTCTTTATTTTACACTTAACCAATATTCATTATATTTGGGGTTAATTATTTTGTTGGTTGTTCTTGATTTGATGTTGTGCCTAATATTAAAAGATCAATTTGTTCTTCTTGCTTTAGTTACTTGACAAATTATCCTATAATTCCTTGTGGTCATCTATGGAGGGGTATTTTTTTCCTATCTCCTCAACCCATTCTTCTTGTTGTTGTGCTTCTATCTAGCTAAAACCCTCTACCACTATCAACACATATTGAATCAAAGATGAAAATTTTAACTCTAAAGCACTGGGGTTGAAAAATTGAAACGTTATCCAAGGAGGAGAAGATTGAGGAAGTTGTGGCCATAATTATGGTTCAAATGGAATTAATTTAATGATGTTCAATGAATGTGAGATGCAATCCATTGTATATGCTAGCGGAAAGTTTTTCATTCATTAACAAAGAACTAGCCTTCCACCCCAAGTGACTTCATCTAGGAAAGGTACCGTAATTTGTTTGCCACTAATTTTTTTTGCACCTCCACCAAGTCAATATTGAATTTGTATTATAAATGATACACCTTTTGAAATATTTGATTGAGGTACTCACCAACATTCTTAGCTTCAAGTTGTGCCCATTTTCCTTCATAGAACCAATATTTCTAGTCTTGAATCAACACTATGTTTATTTGTTTCTCTCCATCAATTTGTTTATTAAATTCCATCATGCCCGATAGTCAACCATTGTACTTTCTTTCAGTGTTACATTATTAATTTCCACTTATTATAGATTTGGTAGATTACAAGTCAATGCAAAATAAAATGGCCAATTATTAAAATTGTGTTCACTATAGTCTACTGCATAATAAATATTGAGTAAATATGGATCATTTTTTCTAAATGAATTAAGTCTCTTTGGTAAATATGAACTTTAATATTTTTTCCCCAAAAAAGTTTCCATTTTAAAAATTCAAAAATTCCTTTAAATCAACCATTTTTAAAGTAATTTGCTACCAAGTAAGAAATGGTTATGATTGTAATATACAATTTTGGGCATGGTATATGCCAATTCATCCATGGAAACCATTTCCAAGTTGTTTTGTATATCTCTATCATTTTTCCAATTTGGACATTGGAACTCAAGTTATGGCCTCCAAAAGTTAGAAACTCACCGATTATTGATCTGCTCCATATAAATACTAGCCTTTGGTTATAGATCCACTCTATTTATTCCATATGTATTGTGGGAGGGAATGTAGTAACTTATAAGGAAAAGGGATCCCCATATTATTTGTGCATGAAGTAGAAAGAGCCATGAAACCTAGAATAACTTTGTGTGTAGTGTAAAGTTTTGATCTGTTGGCTCAAAGGTCACACTGGGGGGGGGGGTGTTGAATCAGTCTTAGGCTAGTTTCACAATTTTGCAATATTTCTTAATCATATATAAATATAGCAATGAACTATAAACATTATGTCGTTAGTTATAATAGTGTGCCATCATATAATTAATATAATAAGAAGCCATCAACTGACACAAGAAGCCATCACATCACAAAGAGACATAAGTTTTTAGGTGGAAACTCATACATGGGAAAACCACCAATATTATCCTTCTTAATATTCAATTCATTTACATATATTTTCTAGCATGACCTATTGGAGGTAACTACCGCAATAAATGCAAGCTACCACTTGCGATAGGGTACAACCTAATTGAGGTGCCAACCTCAAAAGATGCCAGTAGCTACTCATTGTAGGATACAACCTGATTGAGACTCCAACCATAAGAATGAGTAGGCTCCAACCTACTATAGGATCAAACCTGATTGAGGATCCAACCTCAGCAATGAGTGGGCTCAAGCCTACTTTAGGCTCTATCAATATTGAGGTTCCAATGTCAGCACAAGTAGGCTCCAACCTACTCTAGGCTCCAAATTGATTAAGGATCCAAATTGAACAATGAGTAGGCTTCAACTTTATTGAGGCTCCAACCTCAGTGGAGGTGTTGGATACCTATACCAATAGGTTTCATATTTCATGATTGGCAAATTCAAATGCCAAATATGCTCTGCTTTGCTGGTACAAAGATCCCATATTTTCAAGGAAAGGCAAGGTGTGTATATGCCTTCATGTCTATTAAATTTTGATGGATGGTCCAACAGTCTAATCTGGATCATGCCATGTTTCAATTTTCTGTTGTAGAATAGAGAAAGAAATCTGTCCAAACTGTTTAATCTTGGCAGATCAATAGTTAGGCAGAGAAACTAAGGTTCCCAACTGCTTAATCTGGGGCCTTGGAAGAAATAAGGGTAGTTCTAGATAGGAAATCAAAGGCAAAAGCCAATGGAAAAGAAAAGGCACATAAAGGGTCTGCAAGTATAAGTGCACCCTCAAAGAAGAAACAAAAAAATGCTAGGCAAGTAGATGGGTAAGTAGACGGGGTTGCAGAAGTGGTGTTCTTTTCAAAAACTGCATCATGCTGGTCAATACAAGGAAAACAACATAATGAAGCATGTCTAACTTTCCTTTTTCCTGATTCATCACTCATTACTAACATCCCTTCACCAGGTGTGTAAGAGAGAGATTCAATGTTTTATATTGGTCCTTATTGTCTTTGAAAGCCACATTTCTTGTGCAAAGTTCTTTTCATTTTGATCTACTCTTTAAACTAAGTTGTTTTCAAGAAAACTTAGTAATATCACTCCTCATTCACCTTCTCCCTCCATATTAACCTCTAACTTTTATTATCTAGCTCCATATGTTTCCCTTTCCCTACTATTATAACACCATGGTGTATAAACCCTAAGCATTTTATAAATACCCCCTCCTTGGCATTATAGCCATATGATTCACTACCAGGGAATCAAATTGACATCTGGTCAATCTGAGAACCCAAGCCTAACCTCTCTTCATCCCTCAGAAACTCATCTACTTAGCCCACCCTTCATTTTGCCTAAGTAACCTTGAAAAAACCCTTTTTCACCCTTATACCTGCTCAAAAGCAGAATATATGCAAAAACCCACTTTATCCACCCTATCCTAAGTCTGCGACCCGTTTGCGTGTTTATGCGAAAATGTTATGAAAATCCAGTTAGCCTAAGTTTTAAATGCCGTGAGCGATTTTGCAAAAAACATTGAAAAACCATAGCTTCCGCCTTTTCCTAAAGTTTTCGACTATACATGATTTGACAAAGAAATACATTACAAACCATGAAATTTATTAATATTTTGAAGGGTCCCGCCGGGCGCAAATCCCAAGGAAAACAATATTTAAATACCCGCCCGACGCCGTATCATCCGTGAAAGTCAATGGCCCGTCGACCGTCCGATCAAGCCCTTTTCATCCGACGGTTGACGTGGATATCGGACCGGCCCCGACGTCCGAAAGATATTGTCCGATATCTCTCAGACGTTGACATCAGGCCAGGTCCACGCGTCGCCCCCAAATCGCATCGGAGCCCCCTCTGACAGATTCCTTTCCGTAGCATAAGCAGTCTGATATGATACCGCCGTGGTTTCCGGCTTTCCGCCAAACTGCCTGCCAGTGTCAGCACCGCGTCACTGCCTGCGTCATCGCCGCGTCCACAATCCCCGTTCACCATTGCTCCACCTGTCTGCCACCTGACCACCCCTGTGGACCAGTCATAGGCTGCCACGTCACCTGATGACGTCATGCTGACGTCACCCAAAAAAGGCACGAATGTCCCAAAAAAGCCATATTTTGTCAATTTTCGCGTTCTTTTTGCACTTTTGCAAAAAACTATTCTTACGCCCTCTGCATGCATTTTACAACCAAATTGCACCAACCTGCTCAAATCGACCAGAGGACCTTCGTCGCGCCTACCCACCTGCATTGGTGACCCGGCCCATCGATTTACCTGGTATTTCTCCCTGCAAATCTTCTCTAAAGCCTGGTTTTTGTCTGCGATAACTGAAAACTCACTTAAAAGCACTGAAAACGTATAATTCACCGGAGAATTCCCTGCACCTAGTTCCCACTTAGATATTTAGCGGTAGAAATTCATTAGCCGAGCTTGCTTGGACCACACTTTTATTGAAAACCTGCATTTTCGTTCGCGCAGTCGTGAACAGAAACCCGGAACCTACATTTAATTATTGAGGAAGGTCTGTTAAACACAAAGATTTGCCTTCTCAAGTGACTGAAACAGTATTTCAATTGCTGCAAACTTGCCCTGTTACCCTTCATTTCTCAATTCACCTCTTCACTCACGCAGTGCTCTTTTTCTATTGCCTAGTCTAAGAAACAAACAGTCCATATACAGAATAGAATCTAAGTAATCATGGAGACTCCAGTTGCACCAGTGGCCCTCAATGTTGCCCCTTTGAATGCCCCTCAGAGAGAACTAGAGTGGCAGGATTTGGCAGACTTGGATTACCAAATCTCAGAGGACTCCTCATCAAACAACAAGTTCCACCTCCACCTACTGAATGAGCTTAAGGCCAAACATGTGGATGGGAAAGACATATTAGGCATTTGGGGTTCCTTCCTCCCAATTTTCAGGCTCCCTCAGGTCAACCAATTCCCTGACCTGATTCATCTATGTGCTGTCTGCTATGACCCCACTCAAAGAGCTGTGCTTGACCCTTCAGGCTCAGTTGTATTCTATATGAACACCGAGGCCATTAGAGAGATGCTACAGTTCAAGACTCAGAAGAAATTGGTCCCCTTGTCTCTATTGGATCTGATAAACCAAGGAGCTAAGATGGTGACAGATGCACAAATCATAAAGCTCAACCAATTGTTTATTAAAAACTCTGACACTGTGTTGTACCCTCCTATTTTTGCTGGTTACCTCAATCAACTAGGTGTAGATCTTGCAGATATGATCAGTTCCATCTTGGGGTACAAATCAGTTGAATTTATTGATGAAACTGTATTGGTGATGATGACTATGTTTTCCCCTGGCAAAACTCCAATCTATTATGATTATGCAACATACATATCAGATAAGATGCATGAGTAGTTTTTGAACCTGTCAAGAGAGAAGGTGTTCAGATACACCTCCTACATCTACCACTTGATTCTATATTATCAACATGAGAAGTTCTCCTTCGTTGTCAAGAGAACGGATGCATAAGGCAATCCAAGGTCAGTGGTGTACTGGACCTCAGTGTTTCATTGCAGAACCTACTCTCCGTAGACCTCTTCACTCACCCAGCCATGTCCTTGTTCCTAAGCTCGCCTCCTCCAAGACTGACTGATGAGATACAGAGAATCCTGCAGTTATCCAAAGTGTACAGCATTGGGGATTGGTACTTTTACCAAAACTACACCATAATCAGAATATATGGTTGTGAGTTACCCCCATACAAATTGCCCAAGTATGTGCCCATGAGACTATTTGCCCTTGAATACTTCAGGCAATTTTGGAATGTTGATATGATACACTTCTTAGGCAAGGGCAAGAAGGCACAGCTGAAAGTGAAAAATCAATTGGGACACCTTGTTTTGAATAAAAGGGAAGGCTGGAAAGAAGGTGATAGAAAGCTAGAATGCCTTGGCCTGAAAATTAGTTTCCTCTGGAAACCCTATGACCCCAATCACTCCATATCATTCATAAGGATCAAATATAAGCTCTCTAGTTATAACCATGTAAGTTTTCCCCAGATTGAAAAATATGCCAATCAACCAAAATGGAAAAGGGGCACACTAGAGGAACCAGTCACACAAGAAGAACTGAATGAGAGAGCAAGAAGACATCTTCTGAAATTGGTTGACTTGGAACTTCCTGCACAGGTATTCTCTCTGCCAAAGCGTCAAGCAAGAGCATCTGCCTCATCCTCCACAGCACATCAGAAGGCAGTCCAAACCACAAGTCAAGCTCCCAGCAAAGGCAAGGAAAAAGAGATGGAGCAACAGGTACAACAGGCACAGGTTCAGCAACCCCAATAGGTACAACAACCACAAAAGGAGCAGCCAGGGCAGGGAGAATAGACAGCAGAGGCCCCAATGGCCACACAGAAACAGCCAACAGAAATGGCACCTCCCAGGCAAGACTCAAGGATTGACTCTTCTGTCCTCCAAACCCCTGAAAGGGAGGATGTAAACAAGAAAAGGGACAGAGAGACTCCCCTTACTGCCTCACCAACTCAAGGGGAGAAGAGGCAAAGGTTAAACCCTTTCTCTGAAGAATAAATGCCAATGGGGAAAACTTCAATTACAGGCCTGCCCAGCATGGAGGCCTCGGCCAGCTCCATCCAACAAGAGCAAGATAGGGCAACAGGAGGAGAAGTTAGCTCCTCAGGCCAACAAAGGGAAGGCGAGAAGACCATCAAGCAGCAATTCAAGGACATCAAAAAGAGAAATGAACCCTTGACGCTGCAGTTATATAATCATTTATTGAAAATGGCCCCCACAAACCAGCAAAGAATCATGTCTGCATATGATGCACATGAGGGTAAAATGATTATGAGCCATTTTACACCAGCAGTGCAGCAACCACAGTCAGCTGCAGATTATATCAGGACCAACTTGGAGGTCCTATCCAAAGACATCCACCCAATGGATCAAATAGAATTGCACAAACAAACGGGTGAGATGGTGTATGCCACCTTGGCAGATAAAACCCTGGTGAACTATAGACTACAAAATAGCCTGAATAACACCACTGCACAACTTGAGCTGGAAGGGCTTCCTCTC
This sequence comes from Pinus taeda, assembly GCA_000404065.3. Lineage (NCBI taxonomy): Eukaryota > Viridiplantae > Streptophyta > Pinopsida > Pinales > Pinaceae > Pinus > Pinus taeda. The sequence goes on along the minus strand of APFE031384550.1, from coordinate 10,689 downwards.
AAGCAAAAGACAATAGGATCAAAGCTCTAGAGGAAATCATAATAGAGCTTGGACATGATCCTAAAGATGTCAAGGCAGTGCAGGAGATTCTGAAGCTGAGGGATGCTGATATGGCAGCATTGAGAAAAATGGTAAAGATCCCAGCAACTCTTCATCCTCAAATAGAAGAGATTGCCCAGCTCAGGCAAGATAAGGATGCAGCTGCTATGCTAATGACATTATATAAAGAGCTCATCCACACCCAAGAGAAGCTGCAAGAATCAGAGGCTACCCTGCAGGCAGCATTGCAGCAAAAGGAGGCAGGACAAACCTCCCAACCTCCTCCAGAAACAATAAATCTTGAGGAAATCTCTCAAACCACTGCCCCTCCCAGCCAGCAGATACAACAGGCAACACCATCCACATCAGCACCAACAACAGAGCAGGCTGAAAGCCTTGACATGCAAAAGCTGAGGAATGAAATTGAAGCCTTGGAGTCTCAAATGTCAGAGTTAAATCAAGCCAAAGACACTCTGGCGAAAATCAATGAGAAATATGAAAAGTCCAAGCAGAATGTGGCTGAAAGAGAAAGGGAGGTAAAGGCTCTTAAGAAGAGAATAACTGAGCTAGAAAAAGAAGCTCACACTGGACAAGGTGACATCTGAACTTCAAGAGGGTCCTGTGGTGGGCCAATATTGCCAGTCCCATCACAGACAGTGGGAATACATTGAAGCCTCCATGAGCAAATAACGCTCATTGGGAAAGCACACAGAGAGATCCAACGGGCAAGGGCATCTCTAGGAAATATGCCTGAGATTGCCACTAAAATGATAAATGTGCTGAACTACAGGACAAGCTCCCAGCTCATCAAAATGGGAATTGGCAATAGGACTGAGACCATTTCACTGATCAAAAGGGTCCTAACATTAAGAAACCTGGTTCAGACCCTGGAAAGAAGAACCCAAGATATGCAAGCAGATATCAACAAATTCCAGAACAGGTTCATGGCATTGCAAAACAGGGGTCTTCCCAGCTTGCTGAAGACATCAGGAAGGTTGCTCTCACATGAAAAATATGACAAGAGAGTGGACACTTTTGCTGGAAATCAAATTGCAGAGACAACTAGTACATTAGCAAAAATAGGACCAGCAACAGGACAGACCCTCTTCAATAGGGTGGAGAGTTTATTTTTTATTATGAATGAAATCACACACTTGTTTGATGAGCCGCCACATTTTTACAAGTACACAGAGGCAAATGAGACCGTGGGGTCAATTTTGAGGCATCAATTGCCTACACAGGATGTGTGGGATAATTTGATACAATTACTGTTGAATCAAAGTTAGTAATTATGTTGTTACTTTTTGAAAATATTTAAGTTTTCATACACAAGAAGATAACGACACATCAACAGGTATGCAAAAAGAGGCTGAGCCAACTCAGCACAAGTATTCGGCCACCGCAGCAGCACTGGCAGTCACAGGTGACAGGGCCGAGAAGCTACAGAAGGACAGAGCTGCACAGACATGTCATTCAACAGTTATAACAAAGCGCTCAACCGACTCTGTGAGCTCCAAAGGTCAATTTGTTCTGACAGGAGTTAAGAGCCTTTATGTTGCATTAAAGATTGTAATAACTTTTTATCTGCAATTTCTGTACGAGTTAATGAAGATATTTTAACTCTCAGATGACTCAATGCCTGAGATATTTTGTATGAGACTGTTATATATTCCCCCTTGCATTTGTTAGCAGGGGTTGGACATTGGATGTAAGAAATTGCTCATATCTATTCTTCTCTTCTTTTACTGTAATTCTCAGAGAACTAATACAAAGGATGATGGAATTTCCAAAGCTCTGTGTTGCTTGATGTTTTGCTGGTGTTTAGCTGAAAGTTGCAGGATTCCTGCGTATCTCATGGCACAATAAGTTCCTCTTGTAACTCTTTGTTATGTGTTTGTTATCTTTCATATCTCTTTCATGTTTTCCTGTGTTTAAACAGTTAATAGCAGGAAAAAGACTAGTTCCAGGATTTAATCACAGATTTACTCTGAACTCAATCTAAGCTATTTGAATGTCTTTTCTTCAGTTATAGTAATGAAAGCGTAATTCTTAATTGCTACCCTTTCACACTATATCATCACAGTGATTATTGTTTCAGGAATTCGAGTTTGCTCCTGAGGAATACATCCCTTTCTCACATCCCAGCTTAGTGAAAAAATCTTAATTTCTTTTCAATGGTTGTTTGCACTCCATTATCACAATTTAAAGTCTGTTTCATGAAGTATCTAAATGGCCCTGTAACTACAGCTGCATCAAACTCAGGATTTCAGGAAACCAACAGCCACAGACTCCATTGCCGAATGGACTAATTTTACCTGCAGAACTACACTTTAAAGTTTCAGAAAGACATCCTCCCAACCAAACATAAACCAAAAACCTTAATTTCATAACTAGCCTAAAATTTCCATAGAACAGAGACAAACCTTTAAGAGAGAGCCATCTCTGATTACAGCTGGGCTAGAAGCTGCAATCCAAAGATTGGTTAGTGGTTACCCCGGCCGTATTCCCTTGGGAGTCATAGGGAACAACCTAGGTGTTAACATAAATGGCGACTCCACTGGGGACCTCTTCAGGATTTAGAAAATACTGTATGTCTGCTAAAATTACACTTAAAATCTAAATATCAGTCAAGAAGCCTTTAAAGCTATTTTCTGTACCAACACTTACAGCCTCAAGGAAGAGTTGATTCAGGTAATCTTTATACTCATTTTGAGATACAGATAGCCTTTGCAAAATCTTGTCCAGTCATTGCAAGACACAAATTTTCCTAAAAAACGCAAAGAGACCAGCTCAGAAACTAGCTCCCAAGAAGAATCTTCGGTACACTAGGGAAAATCCTGACCCAAACCCACCCACTGTCTTTGAAAATCCTAATACAATATCTAAATTCATCAAGAAGCAACAAGGGCCAGATAATCTTGCTGACCTTAGTCTAGAGACAATTCACCCCAACCCCATCCCCACTCCAATCAAGGTTCTTTTTCGGTCCACCCCTAATTCCCCTAGTTCTCCATCCACATCTCAAAGCCCTCCTCCCACATCCTCATCCCCCACACATACTCTCTTGACCAACACTCTAGGTTCTGCCATACCTATTACCCCTGTGGTACCCATTGTTCCTCTTATCCCAATTGTCCCTGTCAATCTCCCAAACCTTGTCAATATGGCTATGAGATATGCACCTTTGCAATTACCTGCTAATCCCGCAGCTCTACCTCAGGATTACCAAGCCAAAATCTCATATTTTGACTCCGCTGGCCCTTACTCTGCTATTCAGCATGCTAAGAGAACGCGTGATCATTTTGAGAACCATGAGATAGATGATGAGAGCATGAGGATGAGAATTTTTGTCCAAAGCTTAAGAGGTTATGTCCGAACTTGGTTCGGGTCACTTCCTGCAAATATGACATATACTTACATATACTTACATATACTTGGACCCCTTACATATACTTGGTGAATATGACATGATTAAGAGAGGTCCTCAAGAAACAGTTCTGGAGTACTGTGCTAGGTTCAATAATGTATACAATGCAATACCCCAAAACCTAAGACCTCCTCCTGATCTGGCCTTATACAAATTCCCTGATGGATTTGACCCTGATATGGCTTATCAATTGAAAGAAAGAGCCCCTCAAACCCTTGAAGAAGCACAAAAGGTTGCTGTCACAGTTGAGGCTAACCTAATTGCTAAGAGGAACAGGGAAAGATTGGAAAAAAGAGTTTCCTTCAAAGAGGAACCCTCAGCCTTTGACCATTAATTGGATGCAATAATCTCTGGTATGAAGAGGTTGGGTGATAGAGTCGAATATGTGGAGAGAAAGTCATCATGGGAAGCACCACAAAACAACTCTAACAGAAATCCAAACTTTAGGAGAAACCAAAACCCTAACGTGGGCAAGGCTAATCCTGATCCAGAGATAAGACCTCCATTCCAGGAAAACTATGCTGAAACATCCACCTCAGAAGAGCAAGTAGATGACACCCACATTCACCTAATGGGCCTTGATGATGAGCACCAAGTTTTACTAAGTCAAGAAGATCATGAGGATGAGGACATTAAACAACTCCAAACCAAGTCAGGTGAGTCATTTGACTTCAAACAAGGCTATGACACAGCTGTTTATGAAGTCCACAAACAATACAAACTAAGAAGTAGAACCATAAACATAACACAACCTGAAACAACAAAGGACAGACTTCAGCCCAAGAGTGCCATGGTAACAGAACCAATGAACACAAATGATTCACTAACGAAAGAAGTAACCATTGAAGAGATTACTAAACAACTTCCTTCAACACATAAGCCACTAGCTGCATCATCTTTACAGCCTAATCCAACAAAAGTTCCACAAGAGATGAATGAAAAACAGAAGCCCCAAGATCAAGTTGAGGATCAAAAAGAAACTCTACTTAACAAAGAAAAGATGGTTGCCCACAATGCTAGCGTTCATATTGAAAAACCCTTTGATTTGGAAGCTGAAGTTGGAAAACTGAAAATAACCATTCCTCTTGCAGAACTAGCCAAACATGACATCTACAAACAACAGATTAAGAAGTCCCTCCAACTCACTCGAGACAAAGACAATGTCAATGTGTTGGATGACACCCCAGAATTGATGTTTGGTCCAGAAGTTGATGGAAAAATAGTAGGCACAGGGATCTTAGCTTTTTATGTAAGTTTACATATCCATGATAAAATACTACACAATGCAATGTTTGACTCAGGTGCTTCTCATAACCTGATGCCAAAATTAGTCATGGAAAGGTTGAATCTAGATATTACTAGGCCATATCAGGACCTATTTTCATTTGATTCCAGCCAAGTTAAATGTCTAGGCTTGATAAAAGACGTGTGTGTATCCCTGGTCCAATACCCAAATAAAACAATCTTGATGGATGTCGTTGTTGCTGATATCCCACCCAAGTATGGAATGTTATTGTCAAGATCATGGGGGGCTAAACTTCAAGGGTCCCTTCAATTGGACATGTCATATGCCACAATCACAGTCTTTAGTCAACCCAAGAGACTATATAGAGAGTCACTCATGAAATACATGGTCAGCACTGAAGAAAAACCTCAAAACTTCCCCATATATGCTGTCCATTCTGTCATAGACTCATACATCCTTTTTAATGACAATACAGGTCACACAAAAAATGAAGAAATCCAGACAATCAAAATAGATCAGCATATCAATGAAGGAACCCCTGACATAAAAACACGGGTTGAGGCAAAAGATGGAAGTGTTCAAGAGGAAAAATCAAATGATGATGAAACCAAGACACTTAAACAAGATCAGGACTTTAATAAACAAACTGCTGCTCTAGAAACAAAGTTGATCCCATCAAATGAGAACACTGTCCCAAAATTCAAACTGGATGAAGAACCTCAACTTCAACTCACAAGTCCAGACCACAGAGATATTATTCAACCTCCCCTAGAACAAGAGATCTTATGGTTCCTAGAATTTGATGGGTCAGTCAACAAGTTGGGGAAGGAGCTGGAGTATGGGTGCATAACAAAAAAATAGCCATGCAGAGGGTCGGTCCTATAGACTGAACTTTAGGTGTACTAACAACATGGCTGAGTATGAGGCTCTCCTACTAGGCCTCAAGTTGGTACAATCCCTACAAGCCATAAGAGTTTCAATCCTGGGGGACTCAGACGTAGTTGTCCAACAAGTGAAAGGAAATTTTGTCGCTAATGACAAAAGACTGAGGTCCTATAGGTCTGCTGCTACTGAGCTACTAAAGTCCTTCACTGAATTTCAGATTGCCAAAATTCCTAGGGCTCATAATCTTCATGCTCATAGTTTGGCTACATTTGCAAGTACCTGTAAGCTGCCTTTTGAGCCCCATCACTGTTTCACAGCCAAGATAAAACACAGACCATCTGTCCCAAACAATGTCAAGGACTGGCAGGTGTTTGATGATGATACACATATAAACAATTTCTTGACTTTGCAGGAAGAGTTCTTAGGTCTTAACATTGACACTGAGACAGCAAGTCAATCACAAATACATGGTAAACACAATAACCAAGCAATATCACCCAAAAAAGCTAAACAAATGCTACATCCTACAATCTTCAACAAACACAACATACAAGAAATCCAACAAATTAAATGTGAGGAGATAGCTCATTATGAAACTGAAGTGATACAATTAAAGGACAATTTTCTTCCAATAGGCTTAGCTCCGTTAGAAGACATTTTTGACTCCAACGATGTTCCCAACAAACCAAAATTGCAGCCCCTCAACACTACCATAGAAGAGCATAACATTGGGACGGTTAAACAACCCAAAATCAGAAAATTGTCTGTTGCATTACCTCCTGACCAAAAGCCTAAATACATTGACCTTTTTAAAGAGTTTTAGGATGTGTTTGCATGGAGTTATGAGGATCTAAAATCCTATGACACCTCTGTAATACAACACACTATCCCACTCAAGCCAGATCAGAAGCCCTTTAAACAAAAATTGAGGAGAATCAATCCTATGCTCCTCCCAACAATGGAACAAGAGGTACAAACAATGTTTAAAGCAGGCATTATAGCACCAATCAGATTCTCTGATTGGATTTCAAACTTATTCCCCACAAGAAAGAAGACTAGTGAAATAAGGCTCTGTGTTGATTTAAGAAACCTGAACCAAGTGTCCTTAAAAGACAATTACCCCTTGCCCAAGATGGATCACATCTTGCAGAGGGTAGTGGGGGCCTCAAGGATTTCCTTACTTGATGGGTTCTCAGGCTTCAACCAGATCTTAGTTCATCCTGATGATCAAGACAAAACAATATTTACAACCCCATGGGGAACCTTTAAATATGTTAAAATGCCTTTTGGGTTGAAGAATGCAGGGGCTACATTCCAAAGAGAAATGGACATTGCTTTTGCTAAAGAGATTCATGACTTTCGTTTCATTTACTTAGATGATCTCACACCTTTCTCCAAATCTGACCAAGAACATTTGAAACATCTAAGGCAGATATTCATAACTTGTAGGAAATATGGAATTTCCTTAAATCCTAAGAAATCCCTGTTTGGTTTGGAGGAAGGCAAACTGTTGGGTCATATCATTTCCAAAGATGGCATCAGAATTGACCCAGACAGAATCCAGGCCATCTCACAAATGCCTCATCCAAGAAATATAAAGGAATTACAAGCTTTTCTGGGAAAAATCAACTTTCTAAGGAGATTTATCCCAAACCTGGATGAACTAAGCAGATCACTCAACAACATGCTTAAAAATGATTCAAAAGTAAAGTGGACAGTAGAGGAAAACCAAGCGTTTGAAGGTATCAAGTTTTTCCTCACTCAAACCCCAGTCTTAACCAACCCTCAATTTGATAAGGAATTCATCATATTTTCCTTTACTTCCCAACACACAATTGCTGTTGTTTTACTACAGAAAGATGACCAAGGAAATGAGAAACCCATTGCTTTCTTTAGTAAAGCTCTTAGAGATGCACCCCTCAAGTACCAGATCATGGAAAAGTAGGAATATGCTTTGGTCAAAGCTATTAAAGACTTTAGGATCTACATCCTATATTCCCATGTGATAGCCTATGTACCAAGCCCAATTGTTAAAGACATGCTCACTCAAGAGAACTTAGAGGGTAGAAGAGGAAAATGGATTGCAAACATTCTAGAATTTTATATTGAAATAAAACCTACAAAACTTATAAAAGGATAGGGTTTGGCCAAATTAATGTCCGAAACAAATTTCCAAGCCTTGGACATCAATCAACTGGATAGTGAACCGGAGTTGGCGACTCCAAAGATCAATGTAGCCTTTGAACAATCCCCGTGGTATTCTGATATCTGTTATGTGTTACAAAACCTGTGTGCTCCCCTAGGGCTGTCCAGAACTAAGTGTAGGTTCCTAAAAATGAAAGCTTTAAAATTTTGTGTTATGGATGGCAATCTGCTTTGGAAAAACCATGAGGGTATCCTATTAAACTGATTAATTGAAAATGAGGCTAAAAAAATCATGGAAGAATTTCATGCAGGTGATTGTGGTGGACATTTGTATTGGAAGTCCACTGTGGACAAGATATTGAGAGCTGCATACTATTGGCCTACTGTTTTCTCTGATATCAAGAAATTTACCACTTCATGTCATAAATGTCAAGTGTTTGAAGGAAAGAGACAGTTACTGCCACTACCTTTTAAGGCCTATTGCAACAGAGAGACCATTTCATGCAATGGGGCTTGGTGGATTTCATTGGAGAAATTAATCCCTCATCTTTCAGGACAACATAGATGGATTCTAACAGCTACAGACTACTTCACAAAATGGATTGAGGCAATCCCATGTAGACAAGCAAATGACTCCACTATCATTCAGTTTCTTGAGACCAATATCCTTGCTAGATTTGGATGCCCTGATAAGATAATAACAGACAATCCTGCTGCTTTCAGATCTAAGAAGATGGTCAGTTTCTACCACAAATTCCACATTACTTTGGGCCATTCTACTGCATATTATCCCCAAGGAAATGGCCTTGCTGAATCTTCAAATAAAAGCGTTGTAAACATGATAAATAAGGTGTTGGAGGAAAACAAAAAGAATTGGCATAAGAAACTTGTCAATGCATTATGGGCAGATAGATTAACAACCAAGAGATCAATTGGGGTCAGCCGATGTGAGTTAGTCTATGGATTATAAGCCAAATTTCCCTCATCACTAGGGATCCCTGTCATGAAGCTACATCAAGAAAGTCAAGCTGAGCCAAATGATATGCAAAGGAGGGTAAACCAAATTATATGTTTGCAGCAAACCAGAGACCAAGTTTATAACAGAGTTCAAATCCTACAAGAGAAGCTCAAGAAAGCTTTTGACAGAAGGACCAAGGCTGAAGATTTCAACATGGGTGAAAAAGTTCTCAAGTGGGATTCAAGAAGAGAAAATAAAGGAAAGCATGGAAAGTTTGACTCCCTTTGGAGGGGACCATTTCTCATCCAAGCAGTACAAGGAAATAACACCTACTTCCTTAAGAATCTTGATGAAACTGATTTGGATGAAGGTCCTGTCAATGGCAGGATGCTGAAACACTATTTTGAATACCTTCCATGAGTGCAGCATGGCTACCCTTGTACATAATTGTATAGTGCTTTCTTTAAAACATGTGAATAACTTAATTTTTAGGATCTTGCAGAAGTAGGAAAAGGTTGTACTTCAGCAAGTTATAAATATGGCAGTCTGTAATTTTGAGGTTTCAAGGATGAAAAACCCCAAATTTGGAAGCAGTAGCCAAAGGGCCAAGGCATGATGACCTGCTCTTCTTGGTCTTTCAAGAAGAAAAACCATCCCCATGTGGAGCCACTGTTGGATACCTATACCAATAGGTTTCATATTTCATGATTGGCAAACTCAAATGCCAAATATGCTCTACTTTGCTGATACAAAGATCCCATATTTCCAAGGAAAGGCAAGGTGTGTACATGCCTTCATGTCTATCAAATTTTGATGGATGGTCCAACAGTCTAATTTGGATCATGCCATGTTTCAATTTTCTGTTGTAGAATAGAGAAAGAAATTCTGTCCAAACTGTTTAATCTTGGCAGATCAGTAGTTAGGTAGAGAAGCTAAGGTTCCCAACTGCTTAATCTGGGGCCTTGGAAGACATAAGGGTAGTGATAGATAGGAAATCAAAGGAAAAAGCCATTGAAAAAAGAAAAGGCACATAAGGGTTTGCAATTCCAAGTGCACCCTCCAAGAAGAAACAAAAAATGCTAGGCAAATAGTTGGGTAGGCAGAGGGGGTTGCAGAAGTGGTGTTCCTTCCAAGCTGAATTTTGCTGATCAATAGAAGGAAAACAACATAATGAAGCATGTCTAACTTCCCTTTTTTCCTGATTCATCACTCATTACTAACATCCCTTCACCAGTTGTGTTTATGAAATAAATTCAAGGTTTTATGTTGGTTCTTGATTCCTAAGAGCCACATTTCTTGTGCAAAATTCTTTTCATTTTGATCTACTCCCTAAACTAAGTTGTTTTCAGGAAAACTTAGTAACATCACTCCTCATTCACCTTCTCCCTCCATATTAACCTCTAACTTTTATTATCTAACTCCCTATGTTACCCCTTCCCTACTATTATAACACCATGGTGTATCAACCCTAAGCATTCTATAAATATCCCTCCTTGGCATACCTATTAGCCATATGATTCACTACCAGGGAATCAAATTGACATCTGGTCAGTTTGAGAACCAAGCCTAACCTCTTTTTCACCTTCAGAAACTCATCTACTTAGCCAACCCTTCATTTTGCCTAAGAAACCTTGAAAAAACCATTTTTCACCCTTATACCCGCTCAAAATGCAAAATATATGGAAAAACCCACTTTGTCCGCCCTATCCTAAGTTTGGGACCCATTTGCGCTTTTTATGCAAAATTATATGAAAAACCCACTTAGCCTAAATTTATTGCCATGCGCATTTTTGCAAAATTTCATTGAAAAACCATAGTTTTCCGCCTTATCCTGAAGTTTTTCGCCTATGCATGATTTAATAAAGGAAAACATTGAAAAAACCTTGAAATTCATTGATATTTCGAAGGGTCCCGCCGGGCGCAAATCCCAAGGAAAATAATAGTTTATTGTCTGCCCAACGTCGTATCATCCGTGCAGATCATTGGCCC
>APFE031384549.1:94506-106396 GCA_000404065.3 Pinus taeda | reverse complement strand
TTTTGTTTAGGAAGTTTACCCAAAAATAAAATAAATTGACTTCAACATGCATTATAAGTAATGGCTATTTAATTTTTTAGACTATGCATTTAGTCTTGTAATTAGGTGAATTAACTATTATTATGTTTACATTCAAAGTGATGAGTATTAATTTTGTACATGAAGAATGTTACTAATATGTGAAGAAAATTTAAACTTGGAATTATTAATGTAAAAAGATTTTATAATATTGTTTTGTTTAGGAATTTTACCCAAAAATAAAATAAATTGACTTCAACAATGCATTATAAGTAATGGCTATTTAATTTTTTTGACTATGCATTTAGTCTTGTAATTAGGTTTTGAATTATTATTATGTTTGCATTCAAAGTGATGACTATTAATTTTGTACATGAAAAATGTTACTAATACGGGAAGAAAATTTAAGTTTAAACATTTTAATATTTTTATATGCTTTAATAATTGACACAATTTTGTTGGTTGCACTGTAACTTGCAAAAGTCTTATTTATGGTGATATTGAAATCTCAATTTTATTTGTATTATAATTACTATGAAATAAAAGTTAAAATCCTATTCCCAGCACATGTACATATATATTATTCAAATCCATGGTGTAATTAAGAAGTATCATAATTAGTATAAATTAATAGTTAAAAATGTAATCACAGTATTCATGTGCATGTGCCCACACACACATACCAACTTAGCTGAAAAGAAATAGGTCACGAATTTCAAAATCATATTGATCATCATTATTCACAACTTGGGTCAAATTCCATCACTCAAGTCTAATGACTATGTTGGTTAACTTACAATTTATGTTTCAAAATTTCATTAATTTGTTTTAAAGAGAGAAAATTATTTTTTTAATTAATAATGTAAACAAAATTTTGTAATATTGGTTTATTTAGGTTATTAATGTTTTCAATGAGTTTTATATATATGAATAAAGCCATTAAATTTTAAAATATAAACTATTTACCACATTATTTTAATTTTACTACATTACTATATTAAGTTGTCAAATTTTGATATATTAATTAATAAACCAGCCTAGATCCATTTTAACTACAGATGTACCTAGATCCTTCTTAACTCTATATCTACCAAGTTCCGAGAAGGATCAAATTTCTTGAGGTGCAAACATTTTTAGAGTGAAAATGGGTTTAATACCTCTTGGATTCTTAACTGTAGATCTACCAAGTTCCGAGAAGGATCAAATTTCTTGAGGTGCAAATGTTTTTAGAGTGAAAATGGGTTTAATACCTCTTGGCACTTGGTAGATCTAGAGTTAAGTTGGATCTAGGTAGGCATTTCCCTCTTTAAATATTTGTTTCCAAATTAAATAAGCTACATTCCACATGAATACCATGGGTCAATACTATGGGTCAATACCATGAGTAAATATCATAGGTGAATACGTTGTTTTTATTTTAACTTATGATTCTTTCTTTTATATGTTAAACGTTTTTCATTATTCAAAAAATTGCATCTTTGATAACTCTTTTACAAAATTATACCAACTCTCTCTAACTAGTTTTGTTGGTCGTATATGTTATAGAAAGGTTCTGCATGAAATAGAAATAATAGTAGTACATATAACATCACATATGAAAAGGACTAGATACACTGCCAAAAGAAACCAAAAGACCAAAGAAGATCAAGCATATGAAGATGGCATAGGAGCTTGATCATCCACACCAATATCAGGGGGTGATGGGAACTTGAGCTCTATTTAAATGTGTTTCTCCATATGAGTCAGGAAAGATTCTATACTAGCCAAACTATCCTACATTTTCCAATGATTGCATTGAATATCTTTAAGGAAAGAGATTACCTTGTTTCTATCCTCATTCTTTTCTTTTAGGACTTTCACCAAAAGCTTCTTAGGCTAACAATGAAGGTTAACAAAGTGCATGTATTGGTTTCTCCTATCCTTGGTGTGTTTTGGGTCAGAATACCAACATGAAGCTTCATCCAAAAGCGTAGTATCTAAAAATGTGTGGTGATCTTCACAGATTCATCTTTCCGAGCATTGTATCTCAACCCGAGCTCCTGGCGATGTTGTGATGTGGTAACCAACAACCACCTCCTAAGCCATGATCTTAACACGAGTTCGTTTGAGTTGGAAATGATCACTAGACCCTTGATGATTGTAACTGTACTGGTGCATCATGTCATCCCTAAAACATAAAACCTCCTTTCAAACTGAAGAGAAGAAACAAAACCAAAACCCTAAATGCTAAAGTAAAACTAGACTCATGGGAGTGGCCAGGAAATCTGGATGGTAGAAGAGGACAAACACTATATCATTTTCCCCGCAACAAATATCCCAAATAACCCCACCAACACCTATTAACACATCAAAGATGGATCATGGGGGTCGAATAATAATAAGGAAAATTCTTACTCAGACAGGCCACAAACAGAGAAAATGAGCAACTTTATGGCTAAAGAATGAAGCTAGAACCCAATAAGACAAGGCCTCAGACTTCAGGTTAATAACCTTTATAGAATGATTTGTTAATCAGATAAAAGGATAGGCCATAAAAATATAGTGGTAACTCTGAATAGATAAATAATGTAAACTAAACGAATGGAACAAAGATACCTTATGGATTATCCAAAGACTAGAATGCATGAGTTGTATATGAGAAATCGAGTTGTAGAAGAACTTCTCTTGAGACCATCATTTAAATTCAAGGCAAATATAGAATCGCTTAATTTTTGTCAATCCATTGATCCCATTTTCTCGAACATGATCAATGTATCCCCCACCACTTTTCATGCCAAGAGATAGTAAAAGGTTTTCATTGCAGGGCATGCACCAATAGTATAAGCATGCCTTCCATTTTCGATTAGAACTTTCCTAATTATGTCACCAAATATTTCGTCCGATTCAAAGGGCCATTATAGGAGTATGCATTCTCTAGGATGCAGGTTTGTCCCACCTCCATCCAAGAGAGGAAACTTACCAGGATCATAAATTATTGTTGCATGCAATACATAACGAAGAAAGGTGATAGAATCTAGAGTTCCATCCATTCAAATAATAATTGCATGCATGTATCGTGCATGGGAGGGGAAGGAAACGCCATCTCTTATTTATTTTTTCTCAAAATTTCGGGAGGTGGTAGGAACCCCACCAAACCCTACCTCCACCTACACTTCCACCCCCATTGGGGTCATATTATCTTCATCTAGGGAAGATTGCAATTTTTCCACCCAATTTTTTCTTTTAATCATTGTCCAAGATGCATCGAGGTTAAGATTATTTTCTTGATAGCCAAGGTTGGCTAGTAAGTTTGCAACATTATTACCGGTCCTACATAAATGTGAGGTGATGACGTGTTGGATAGTGGTAATCAGCTTTTATATGAGAGAGATGAGGATTTCTAGTCTCTAACTTTTCTCCAATTTGGAAATAGAAGTGCCATATATGTCTTTAAACCACGAGGTAACCAATTGGGATTCCCCATCCACATGTAATTTATAATATTCAGCCTCAATAGTTATCAACAATCCCCTCTCTAGTGCTAGCAAATTTTCCATGTTTTTCAAGTATTTACATAATTAGTACAAACATTGTTAAAGCTTTCCTTCTCTAACCTTCAAATATACGTCCAAACCCAAAAAGTTTAGGATTCCCTTTGAAGATCCCATCAAACTTTAATTTGATGAAACCAAGGGAAGGAGAGGTGAAGTAGGAGGGATAATATTTAGAGTTGGGGGGTGTTTAGGCTTCACCAAGGAAGTTATTACCTGGGAAATTTCCATACGACCCAAAATCATAACCTCTTGTTGATTGAATTTCCAATCCTCTGGAAACTAAGGTTTTGAAAGAATTGTCTCTTTTAAATTATTTTTAGTGATCTTCCATACAAAGTATATGTAAGCTTGTTTTTCTTGAAACATCCTCCTGTTATATTCTTTCCAAAGATCCCATAAAGAAAAACCTACAACCAAGATCCAAGGTCTATTGACGATTGGGTTGTTAAACAAGTTACATCTCTATTGATCCATAGTTTCAATTAGGTTGTTGAGTGTATGATCCATGTGTTCACAGAGATATAATATGCAGTTCAAAATTGATTCAATGAACTAATAGGTACTTAAGAGATGTTACAATGTTTCTTCCTATTCCTTGAAAAGGAAAAAAAAGAAAGGAAAATTGAATACTTTTTTCCTAATTTTATCCCATATAAGGAGTTTTCCTCTATCAACTAATCATAAAAAGTGGGAAATTTTTGGAAATAATTTATGACTCCAAATTTTCCTCGATAAACATTCCCTGGGTAAGTCTGGATGACCTACTATAAAATAATACACTTCCTTAAGTTTAAACATACCTCTCATTTGGTGACCCCAATGTAATTTATCTTGATCTCGCACATGTGGATTTGACATTCCTTGAGTACTCATCCCAGGATAGGCCAGGAATTTAGATCATGGTGTATCGACCTATTGTAATAGCCCTTGTGAAAATTTCATGTAATAAAAGTTAATAAAGGAAAAATAATAACCGTAGTTGATGAGACACTAATTCCAAGCTGAATTTTGGGAAAGACATCCTAGTGTGGGTGGTCATTTGGTTATTCATGGCTAAGGAAATTGGTAAAGGAAATGGCTAAGGCTTTGGAAAGGAAAAATGGAATTTTTGACACATATATCTATGAAAATAGTGGAAATTAGGAGAAAAGGGAGGTGAAAGGTCACAAGTTCCATGTGAGGAGGAAAGTAAAGGAAAATAATGGAAAATTAAGAAAATAGAGCCCCATTCATAAAAAGGTTTCTGAATATTAGTGCACACGCTTTTGTCAGTTCAGTTTTAGAGCTCTCTCATTATTCTCTCTATATCATACTCTTGGATACTTATATTTTTCTCAGAGCACTCTTGGATGGTGTGGCATACGTGGATTTTTGGAGAAAGAAGGAAAAGGAAGAGCATGAAAGTGTAAGAGGACATCAGGATCAACAACTACAACATGTTTTTCTTGCAGGTACCGTGTTGCATGTATGTTTTCCTCGCCATTTTTGGCATGCGTGGCATATGCATATGGATTATTGGTCATGTTCTGTCACAGGCATAGAAGATTGCCTAGATTGACGGTGGATTTTCCTAGCCTTTCCATTACCTGGATAGCCATGGATAATGTGGATATATTTCCCTTTTTTGGTTTGGTTGATTCTCATGTTTCCTTAGCTTGGGTTGAGTTACTAGTCTTGGAAGCCCTGGTCGGAAAAACTCTTTGGAGGCCCTGTGAAAAATTTCATTGAGTTACTAGTCCTCGAAGCCTTGGTTGGACAAACTCTTTGAACATCCTTGGTGGGTTGAGTTACTAGTCTTGGAAGCCCTGGTTAGAAAAACGCTCTGGAATCCCAAAATAAGTTATGGGTTGAGTTACTAGTCCTAGAAGCCTTGGTTGGACAAATTCTCTGGAGCCCTACAAGGCTTTGGTAGAGACCAATTTGCTGATGATTTTGTGATGTCTGACCATGAGGTGGAATCACCGTTTTGATGGGTTGAGGTGGATGGCCTCTGAAAGCCCTCGATGCTTTTCGATTGATGTGTTCTATGAGATCCCACATTCATGCTTGGAATATGAAACATGGGTGAATGACTGAAGAGAGATTTGGCTCAACCATTTTATGGTCGGGTGGAACGTGGAAGTCCCATCCCAGGTTAGCATTTTGCATCATCAATATGAGGTTATTTCTCGTATTTATATGAGTATTATATTGTTTCATATGTGGATCATATGATTGTAATTTCATTGGTATTTGTGTTGCTATTATGTTGGTTAAGTATGAGTTTTATGACAATAACTATGTATGGTTCTCATCATATTTTTACTGGTATCTATGACCTAATGGATGAAATGGCAGTTAATGTGTTGAGGCATCAATATTTCTTAGTGGTTATCAGCTAAGTGTGAGGTGCCTTGCTCAGATCTATTATTTACACCTGTAGATTACATATTCATGATATGTTTGATGAAATTCTTATCATGGCTAGTAGGGGTCCAGTCAAGGTCTTATTCAAGTAACTGCATTTGACTATCATTTCCCTATTATATTACTATTTAGAACATGTCATTGAATTCTGGGCAGTCACATGGACTCTGGGCCTGAAAAAGTGGCTCAAATCTCGAGGACACTAACACAACACTAAGAAAAATAGTCCTTGGATGCTAGAATGCCTTATCATGAGAGTGTCCAGAGCATCTTGGACGCTAGCAGGCCTATAGCATGGGAGAATCTAGGGGTCGAGTGGTCCAAAATGTTAGTGGGATCCATGGGCTAGTTGGCAGAAAGGTTGGCTTAGTTCCTGGGGGTCCTAATGTTGATGTTGAATTTCTGTATGGTGTGTTTCCATCGGTTCCACTTCCTTGATGTGATTTAGGAGGTTAGATCATATCATAGTGACCTCTTGTCACATATTTACCTTGGGTAGCCGGTTGCTTGGGTAGATGTGCGAGGAAGATGTGACAACTATCTATCTCAGATATCCACTCTTGCCATGATTTGGAGACTTGATTAGATTTCCAAAAACCAACTACCATGTTAGCCTCATGCTGCTTACCAAATTCCTTCAATTTCTTTAGGTTTTGCTAGTATGCAAGGAGGGTTAATTGTTATCGTGCTTCTTCCGAAAAGAACGTTGTTTTACCATTCCTATTTTCCCAAAAAGCATGGTTATAAATTAGATATTTATTTTCTTGGGCCAAATTTCAATTTGACAAGCATGGAGGATATAACAGTTCTCGTAACTTATTAGCTTGAGCAAGAGAGTGACTATAATTTTTTCCAAGATATGTTTCTAGAGTTCTTGAAACCCTTGTGACCATTTCTAACACAATTTAGCACCTAATTCTTTGTCCAAGATTTCATGATCACGTTCTCCTAATTCCCACATTGTTTTGGGAATGCATAACTTTTCCCTCTCGACCAATACCTACCTTTTTCGTGTTTGGATCCTTACCAGAGAAAATTTCTTAATTTAGAGTTGATTTATTTAAACATCATCTCTGGAGTTTCTATAGATGACAGTTGATGGACTAGTAATAATTGAACAATAGATTCAAGAAGAACCATCCTACCTACTAGGTTCAAAGAGAAGAAGGCCCAATTGTCTAGTTTATTATTCAATTTCTGAAGAAAATCCTACGAACAATAGGGGTTGAACAAGTTCAACACCAAGGGAATGCCAATATATCTAGCTAAGAGATTATGTGTATGAAATTCCAAGAGCCTCTCCAAGTGATGTTGTATCAATGTGCTAGTATTGAAGAAATATATTTTTGATTTATCTACATTTATCATGGTCCAAAGGAATTCATCAAATTAGAAATGATTTATTTTAAGGTCCGCGTTTCATGAAGAGAGGTCTTGCAAAAAAGCATAATATTATCTACAAATTGTTGATGTGTGATAGGCATATCATTGTAGTCTTAATTTACTAGAAATGACCTTCTCCAGATAGAATGAAAAAGAAAGCAGGAAAGGGGGTCACATTTTTAGAAACTATAGAATGGAGGAAAGGTCTTGGTAGGAGAACCATTAAGAAGTATATATAAAAGGTGGTAGAAATAAGTGACCTGATCCAGAAAATCATTAAGGGAAAACCAAAAGCATAAAGAACCTATAGGAGGTAATCCTAGTTAAGTCTGTCATAGCCTTTGGAGAGGTCCAATTTAATACGCATACTAGCCTTTTTTATTTTCTTGTGGGAATGAATGACTTCATGAAAAGATACTACCCCATCTAAAATTTGACAGTGCTCCACAAAACTAGTTTGCTTATGAGAAACAATCGCGTTGAGTAAGGGGTTGAGATGTTCATGATAGTAGGAGACATGATTTTATATATCACATTACAAAGATAAATAGGTTAGAATCCACTAGGGTCATCAAATTTACCTAGTTTAGGCATGCAAGTGATGAAAGTTGTAGGTTTTAACCCCGTACAAAAATTACCTACATACTAATTATAAAACACAGAAAATGAACAATGCAAGAGCATAACACACAAAACACATATACACAGAGATTTTCCCTTGGATTCCAAAACGGGGACTACCAGCTTGATTTTTCATTATATTCCTTTTAATGTTACAATACATATTTATACATGCTGAAGCATCCAATACCATGGACAGAAAACCATCGTGTCCAAAACCATGGACCGAAAACCATAGGTAGCTCACCCAACCTAATATAGGGTCCAAAAAAAAAATTCCCGGGGCACTGCCCCGAACCCTGTAGAGAAGAGCTACCCGCCCCCCTTGTGACCCCCCTGGTGCACAATCGGCACAACGAAGGGATGGTCTGCGCCCCGTATACCCCCCAATTGACTAAGTAGGTTAGTCATGGAAAGAATATAGCACAACCGAACAAAAGTAACATTCAAACCTATCCATACCTTTTTAGATCATCAAGACTCCTTCACCAAAGCATGAACTTTAAGGCTGATGAATGACCAAAATGATAAAGAAGTCTGAAGTGAAACCATCTAGACTAGTGGATTTATTGTTGGGCATGACCATGAACACTTCCTCCACTTCATCAAAATAAATTTCCTGCATTAAGGCGTCATTATGATCCAAGTAAATTATCCAAGGGATATGGGTTGTAATTTGTATGATTGATTCTTGTCTGTTGGGTTCAGGTTATATGGGAAAATCATGATAGTAATCCACGAATTATGTTTCTAATTCTTCATGATGCTAGGGTCTCATTCTCCCCCCCTCGCTCGACCCCCCCAACCCCTTGATGTGAGAGAGAAAAATCCTATTGTGATGGTGATGTTTAATCATTTCTTTTTGGAAGAATGTTGTGTTTAACTTGCTATCATTTAGCCATTGGATGCCAGATTTGTTTTCCATATAGTTTCCTCTTGCTTACAACTTTGTTGTGATTTTTTGATAAATTCTTCTTCTTTAAATATAAGGTCCTTAAAGAACCCTTCCCGAATAATTCTTTGTTGAATTGCTTGCATGCTTGCCTCAAGTGCTTTTTTTTCTTTAAAGATATGTCCAAAATCCGCTTGATTCCAATATTTTACCTTTGTTTTGAGCTCCTTTAATTTCGATTGGAAACTATGCATACAATTCTTCCATAGGACATTGATCTCTTCCCACCAATTCTTTCAAGAAGTTTGCGTCCTGCAATCAGAAGCTTTCAAACCTGAAATAAATATTCCTTGGGGTGATTTTCAAATTCAACTCCAATCAAATAGGCAAGTGGTTTTACCTTAAGTAAGGAATAATGGCGGCTTCTACAAAATATCCTGCTGCATAAGAGATTCAGAAATAAAAAATTGATCAAGTCTACTTGCTACTTGACCCCTCCCTCCTTGATGATTATTCCACATGAATATCCTATTGTTAGTATCGACATTTGATGCCCTTATATCTTGGAGTAGATCCATAAATTCCTCAGGCTCATGGTCTCACTACCTGATACCATCTTTTTTTCCTCCACACTTTTAATAAAATTAAAATATCCTTTGTCGATCTAGAGCTCATCACGATGAAGATCTATTATTACATGAAGATTCAATAGAAAGACCTCTTTATAAGCCAAAATATAAGGTGCACAAACTGTTATAAGACATACCAAATCCTTTTCTCCCACATATTAGAATCCATCAAACAAAATTTGAGGCTATGCAATCCAATTTGTAAAGGCTACTTCTATATGGTTCTATATCATTGTAAGCCCCCCAACACTTCCATTTATGTATAGAGCCATATATTCACATCCTTTCAAGCATAAGTTCATTATATATTTTACCTTTTCACTTGAAACCTTTGTTTCTTGTAACACAACTCTTGTCAACTTCTCTTTTTCTATCCTAGCATGGAGTTACATCTATTTACCTTTATTGTTGAAGGCATGGATATTCCACGTGATGAGATTAATTGGGGAGGAGGTGGAGAAGGGAGAAAAAAATAAATAGGAATATTCACCTATAATGAGTTAATAAGAAACTTCCCAACATTTTAGTGCGCTTCTTGATCCATCTTCCTCCCTTTTTCTTGCTTTCCTCAGTTCCATTTCTTAGCTTTATTTTTTTTAAAGAGATATTAAATTTCATATTTTCCAGGCTAGTTTCCCCATCATGATCTTGTCAGTGTTGTTTCTGTTGAAGATACAATTGATGGTATATTGTCTTTTATTCTACCAGGATTTCCTCCAACTCCGAGGAGGCCCAATATTTAATGATCTCCAACATCAACTACTTTGCAGGCTAAGTTGATCCTAGTTTTTCTATGTTTCCATAACATTCTCAAGGGTCTGAACCAATTATTTTATTTTAGGGGATTTCATTGGAGCTTCAAGGGATTTGGGCTTAGGGTTTTATTTCTCCTAGGACTTCTCCCTGATATATTCTACCACAATGAGGTTTTCTGGAATGACGATGTTCTCCTCATGATCTGGAATCACCAAAAAATGATTCACCACATAGGTAGATTTTGATTATGGATGGGTCTGCAACAACGTCTGAGATAATTGAGCTTTAGGTTTCCTTATTTTATTCACCACTTTTTGGAATTCATCTGAATCCTTTTGAGGGATATTCTCTTGCATTTCTTCTTTCATGATTAGGATATCCCGAATTAGATTACCACATTCATGGCACTGCTTGCAGTTGAATGGCACATGTTCATAATCAAAATATGAGTCCAAACCTCATCATGGTAAGAGATTTCAATAGATTCTTGAAGAGATTTAAATATATTAATGTAGATTGAAATTCTTGCATAAGAAGAATATCGATGCTACTTTGTGACCTGAGAAATTTTCACAAAATCCCCAATGGAGTTACTGATTCTCTCTAAAATGTTAGGTTCCCATAATCCTCTGCTAATGATAACAACTACACCTTAGAGATTGAGGCTACAAAAAATTATTCTTTCTTAGGGTTGCAACATTCTTCCCAGAACCTCATGAATAAATCGATATTATTGAAAAAATAAGGTTTGTTTTAAAAGACTAGGGTTTTGTATAAAGATTGGAGATTATTACCATAAAGAAATATTTTTATTTTAATCTCAAATCAATTTGGACTTTGGGCTTCCATTTAGCTTGTAACCTCCTCACTAAGTCTTGCTCCTTCAACCAAATGCAAATGAACATGAAATTTTAGGCATTGTATTTCATGTAATTTTGGAAAGCCTCCAATATATTTTCTGGAACAACAAGATTAGGGTTTACCATCACTTTAAGTAAATATTTCCCTTTGAGATGTGATTGAAATTGTCCACCAAGCACTAAGTTTTCAATCTTGTTACCATTTCTTGCAAAAGTTATCACATCCCCTATCTTAGGTTGTTGGGAACCTATTGTGGATTTTCTATAGGAGGGGCTCACACTCCTCCCAATGACTCCATTGATACAACAAATCTAATCTGCCTAGAGAAGGAACCAAACTAAAATACAATACCTGCAAACTAAGTCTTTGATCAAAACTCAGAGGGTTTAGAAAATTCTGAAAACCCTAGACTTATCTAATGTATGGTTATTTTTATTTTTATTATTATATTAACTTTTTTCACAAGTCAGGACAAGACAGGATAGATCCTAGATCCATCTTAACCTTAGATCTATCAAGTTCTAAGAGGGATCAAATCTATCAAGGTGCAAACCTCTTTTTTGAGTTCAAAAGAGATTTGATCCTTCTTGATGCTAGATAGATCCAGAGTTAAGATGGTTCTAGGCTACTTTAATTTTCCCCTTTAAATATGATATATTCCTCATGAATACCATGGGTTCTTGTAAACTCAAAGCTCGAAATTGTTAGCAACTCGGCAAAATCAAGTTTACCTTAACTACCGAACAAAAATTAATAATAAAAATAATAATAATGTAGATTCTTTTTATTTT
>APFE031384549.1:52839-94309 GCA_000404065.3 Pinus taeda | reverse complement strand
AATATATGAATAAGAATGAAATATTGAGATATGTAATAATTTTATTTTAAAAGATAAATTAAAATCGATAATGATAAATTTAAAAATTTGTTTATAGGGATTTAGTAACATAGGTCTTTTTCTTTAATTTTATAATCATGAGAGACAAATAAAAACAAAATAAATAACATATAAAGGTCATAATACATAAATATGATAAACTCGCTGAGATCCATCTCAACTCTAGATCTATCAAGCTCTAGGAGGGATCAAATCTCTTGAGGTGCAATTATTTCCTCAAGTTTTGAACTCAAAAGAGAGGTTTTCACATCGAGATATTCGATCCATATTGCTGATTGAGTTAGGATTAATCTAGGTTGTTTACACATTTTACCATTTGTTTTATTAACACACTTAACTACAATAACATAACTACAACTTGTTTTTATTTAATAAAAAAATAATTGAGTTAGTTAAAAGAAAGACATATTTTTATGTATAGTTTTATAAGATTTATTAAAAATTGTGATTTGTTTACATTTGATCAATATTATTTTTAATGATTTAATATATTCTATTTTAATAACTTATTATATAATTATTACAAATTCTAAAGTCTATTAGTTAGTTTATATCCAAAATGTATGCATTTATTATAATGCAATTATAATTCTACAACCTTATATTTCACTTCTTATCTATCTCTCCACATGAAAATGGCAACCATATACATTAAGAAAAGGTGTATATGTATCTATTATACCATCTTAAATTTGGATCTACTAAGTGTCCAAATGGATCAATTTCAATGTTAAGATGGACATAACCAGGTACTCTTACATTCCATAATGTATTTCCTCAAGATTTTAAATACGCTTCATCATGAAAAATACCATGAAAAACTACCATGGACTATTCTATACCATGAGTTTGTAAACCACCATCTGTAAACCCATTAAATGACCAACTCAAAATTATCTTAATAATTATTAGTTTTTGTTTTAACATTTATTTTAAATAATTTTATCGAGTCAACATAAAATCTATTTTTTTGGTAACTAGGTCGAGCCTAGGCCGGGCCTCTTTGTTGGTTGGAAGAAGAATGATCTATCCATGAAGGAATCGTTACCATGAGGATTTCATAATCCTGGCTTGGTCAAGCCTAGACACCTCTTGGGAAGTTTAATTCCCCCAAAGTGGATTCCACACCTCAGCCCCTCCCCGTTAGGTTTGAACCTATGACCTAAGAGGGACTAAACCCCACGCAAACCAACTAGTCTACACGTCATGAGTCAATAACCCTAACATTACATTACATAACACCTTGCAACATTGCTACCATACTGGCCTCTAACTGGGCAACTTCATAAACACTCATATAGAGGAAGACACCTTTTCTTTAGAAGACGTGGAGTTCGGGATTAAGAAGCTCGCTAATGGGAAAGCTAGAGATATTGAAAGTTACCAAGCTGAAATTCTCAAAATAGGAAGGTTCATCCTCATCTCGCACTTACACAATCTATTCAACTTGGTGGTAAAACACGACTTCCCTAAGTTATGGACGTAAAGACTTATTATGCTTATCTTTAAAAGTGGGGATAAAAGTGTTCCCTCTAAGTATAGGGTGATCGTGATCAACCACATTTTAGCCAAATTGTATGGGCTCATTTTGAAAAAGAAGATTAGCAAATGGCTTAAAATCTATGGTAAAAGAGCCAAAGGGAAAACTATTTTTAGAAGGCACCACTTTACTATTGACCACCTTTTCACTCTTAGGACCATTTCCAAGGATTTTCATAACAATAAAACTAATCTCTTCTACTATTTTGTTGACTTTAGAAAAGCTTTTGACATTGTTCCTTCAGAGATGTTATGGAAAATACTTGATGAGATAATGGTTCCTCTTGATTTGGGGTTGTTTTTACTATATTATACGAGAATGTTATTGCCAAGCTTAAGACCACTGAGGGCTAGTTTACAAATATTAAATGCAACATCGTTGTTAAGCAAGGTTTTCCCATATCCCCTACCCTTTTTTTCATTTACATTGGCAAACTTGAAGACCGCTTAGAATTTGTTGGTTGTTTAGGATCCAAGATCGTTGGTATAGTCATCACTCTTCTCCTTTATGATGATGATGTCATTCTTGTTTTTAGGAGCCTTGACAATATTAGCTTAAAACCCTCCATGATTATTGCTCCAAGACAGGTATGACTATTAATAGTGACGAGACTAAAGTCATGATTATTAAATCCAAAAATATAACCTTGACGGTTTCTACATACAAATATTTAGGTATTGGCATTCAACATCATCTCAACTGCAACTATCATATTGAGAAAGAGATTATAGGAGATTGGAAAGCTTACTATGAGCTTGAAAATAATTGTAAGATGATTGATCTTTAGGTTTGGAGTAAAAGCAAGTTCCTCTTCGAGACTCTCATCACCCTTATTATTTTATAAGGACGTGAGGTGTGGGGATGCAATATATATAAAGATTCTTGGAGAAACATTGAGATGATCCAAAAGAAATTCATAACTTACAACCTCAAGATTAAAGGTAATACTCCCTACCCTATTCTCTTGATTGAATCTAGCCTTTCCCCCATTGAAATAATGACTATGGTTAGGTATACAATGTATAAGAAGAAGTTCTACAACATGGAAGCTAAGAGGCTCCCCAAAATTGCTTCTAACTCTAGTCAAAACCACCTTCAACTCAAGCAACGCTGACATAAGGGTGTCAGGTCCTCGCTACACCATTGGGAGATAAAGGAGAATATTATCTTGGGGAATAAGGATAATATTGAAAACACCATTACTTCCAAATTTAGGATAAGTTGTTGACTGATAAGGAGTTTGAGGGGAAAAGGAAGTGAAGGTATTATACGGAGGTAATCAACCCCACACTTGCTAACCAAAATTACCTCTCTGTCTTAACTAGAGCTAAGTAAGAAGAAAATGAAGATTGCAAAGATTAGAACTAATTCACATGAACATCGAAGTGAAACTGGGCATTGGTCTATTATCGAAACACCATGGGACAAAAGAATATGCCTCATCTGCGATACTAAGAGAGTCAAAGTTGGAAAATACTTTATCTTGGATTGCCCGACCCTTACATCTATTTTCCTTTTTAAAATATTTACCCCATTACCAATCTCCTTGACCTGTTAAGTCAACAAAACTACAATGAAATGAACTCAGAATGCTTCTCTCCCTTCTTTTTGATCACAAAAACTAAAATTTTAAATAATCTAAATTAATTGCTTCTTTCTTAAGGTCGGGTAGACCATATTGGTTTCAATGAAGGTCAATCATCATCATCATCATCATCATCATTATAAATAATATATTATATTGCGGTAAGATAATTTGTTAATAACTTAACTTTGAATATAAACACTATTTATTCATTTTAATTGCATGCACTTAAATATAACTAGTCTAGATTACATCTCAAGAGCTCTTTTCACTCTTAAAAAATGTTTACATCTCAAGAGATTAATCCTTTAGAGATTTGGTAGATCTAAATTTAAAATGAATTTATATTAATTTAATTATTAACTATAATCATTAACATTTTACTTTATTTTATTATTATTTTTTTTAATAAAAGTACACGGAGTCATTATAACTTCTTTTCTATATTAAACAACGAGCCATACTCCACTGAGCTTAGAGAGAGCCTCTTACCGCAATTGTATAAATAATTTTTTGTTTGTTTAAAGTTTTATATAATTATAATATATTATATATATATACTTTTCTAAATTGTATCTACACTCATTTAAGCTTTGTAGTTTATTCTACAACCGAGTATGATGTGTAACTATGTTCGTCTATAATCAAAATTGAAATTTTGCTCACATCAACCGAAATAAAATTAAAAAAAAAAAAAATTACTATTGAAAAAAAAATTAGAAAAGTTGGAAAAAATCAGATCCCTCTAAATTTATATTACATAATCCCTATTTTAATATACCATTCCATAATTAACGGGCCTCTAGGCTGATGTTACATGATCCCTACCATTGCATAATTAACGGGCCACCGTTTCATTATGTTTTCAACCAGTAAATCTTAGGCCGCCTGCGCCCATGGGCGATGGGACTAGACACGCGGCGAAGGCCGAGGCTGGTGCCGGTGCCGGTGATACTCGGGGAATGGGGCATGTGCACGCCACAAAACACTGAACAAAGACATGCGCACATGGTCGGATCTTATTGTTTCGATTTGTTCGTCAACCATTGCCTTGCGTCTTCCCTGATCGTCGTTCTTCAAATTCTTCTGATGAACAGACCATATTTTACGGGAATCCACAGACTTTTCAGTAAACAATGAGATGAAGGAAGCGCAGCTTTGAGCACTGACTCGTTGTAATAATAATCAGTGATTAAAAAAAATGTGAACATGGTGATTGAGGTTGATATGTATCAGCTGGGAATATAATAGTTGAAGTAATTGTCACATTGACTTAATTTAAATAGTAATTATTACTTTGGAATCATGAAACAGATGGATCATTTAAGATAATAGTCTGAAAGTTTACTACTATGAAGAATCTTTCGTAATATTAAAATTATTTAATTCCTCAAATTAAATTACATTTTGAAGTAAGAATGAAAAGTTTACTATTACGTTCAAACCAATTTTAATGTAGCCAAAAACCTTCCCAATAATCCCTCTGACCGTGGCTTGCATCATCGAAATTGTACACATACTCGAGTGTTTGGGCGAGCCTCATATACTCTCCTGAAATCTTGTCCGAAATATCGAAGTTATAATCATGTCAAGAACATATTGAAGTTTTAGCTTTGTATTTGGTATTTTATAAATATATGTAAGATTGCAGTAAGGAACTTCCTTACTATTTAAATAATTTATAGAGTTTTAATTAAATTTGTGTAAAGTATTTTTTTATTTGATAAAATCATATTATATGAAGTGTTGTTTTAAGATAGAAAAATTATCTTAGATACATAATCACTTTGTTGAGAGAATAGAGTAATTACACATTAATTTAGGAAAAATCTAGATGTCAACGATTCTTAAACATTAGGAATAAACTCTTTTACATAGAATGAATCAGAACAAAGCAAGTAAGAATTATGTTTCCAAGTAGCCCCCTTAATGACTACTTGTCTCAATCTCAATCAACAAGATCTACATCTAGGCCAATCTGGAAATTACACTTTGTACCTTGTTCATGCAAACATAATCAAATTGTCGACATCCGTATAAAGAAACAACCATCCACAGGAATGCATGGGTACTCAACTATTGCAACCGCTTGTCAAATAGGAAGTCCTTCACATATATGGTTCACCTAAATTCTTACTGAACTCTCTTTGACTTGGTCCTTCACACTTTCCATCTCACAATTCCCTCCCCCCCCCCCCCCCCACCCCCGAATCGAAGTCTCAATTCTCCAATTACATATCAAGCTTAGATACGAGTCCACCTGCCACCCTCGTACCTACTGAGTTGTTGATTCCACAATTTGATGTCACTATGGAAATAAATTACATATCAAGGTTAGATACACGTACACTTGCCACCCTCGTACCTACCAAGTGGTTGATTTCAAAACCTGATGTAACTAGGGAACACATAAAAAAGGAGTATGCATGCCTCTCTCAGTCTTATAACCATTTTCAAGGACCACAATGACCCATTACAAAGAAATATGTAGATTTTCCATAATTACAATGTGTGACTCATACTTTATCATAGTCATGAGTCTATTCTACAAACTCAAAAAAACTTCCACTATGTTTTCCTTTGGATCCTATGCCACTCCTCTTGGATACACCACACCATTCATATGTTCTCACTTGAAATCTTTTCATCATAGTATTGACTCATCATAGGCTTTGTAGCTTTTGAGTCTTTGGAATCTTCATTTTTAACTTTGGTATATTGATATTGGTCTCCATGATTCACCTATCATAATTAGAGTCATGAATTCTAACAAAATAACTTCATATTGTAATCATGAATCTCAATATATATACAAACTTCCAGAACATGTTTTGAATGCACTCAAAAATTCACATTCACCCATACCAAAAACAATAGAAAAGAACAATATCAGCGCAAGAAATGATCTAAAGATGATGATGCCTTTATGCATACCACATACTTCGTAAGCTCCATGACGTGCCTTCCTCCAAGGATTTATGATGGTGTTGACGGTGTTGGAATCGTCAACATGTCGGAGGATCTCCTTGGTAAGAAGTCCCAATTAGACCTCAGATTCGTTGGTGTAAGAGTCCCAGTAGTGGATCATATGGTAACGCCTTGACCGTGATTTCTCACATAGGCAAGTAAGATAACTCTATTGGTAGAAAGGGTGTGACATATGTAGTAAGCCAAGAAAGGTGCATGAGAGGTTCTAACACACAGAGGTTGAGATGAGTGCGCCCCTTAGAAACCTGTGATAGCATGGAGTTAAGAAGGGAACACACGAGCAAAGATGCATCACAACATGGAAGAAAATTTAGCTAGCAATCCAAAGTGATGGTTAAACCACCAACACATTTCAGAAAGATTCATACATACATACACAGAAATTTATACATGCATGTGTAAGAAAACAAATACATATATCATTTAGAGTAAACTAGATAACATAGAATACACTACAACGTATGCACTAAACATGTTGGCTCTTGTTATATTAAGAAGTGTAAGTTCCACTCATACAATACATCCATGTCCAACCACTATTTCCAACAGTGGAATTTTACAACCACAATCGCTTGCTCCTCAAAAGAGATGTACTAGCTCTATGCAGTGGAGAAGCCAAGGCTCATTATAATACTATCGAATGTCTCTCCAAAATAGTCTTATCGAAAGCTTAGCTGACCAAAATCCCTTACAATGAGTTATGAGGTTTTATTTATAACAAAGGGTGGGGTGATGCTTGACATTCCCCTTTGTGACAGTTCATCTACCCTCATGACTCTTCATCTACTCTATGATTGTTACATCCAACTATCGACACTTTAACTTCAACTTGACAAGACGTTGCATTACAATGCACATGTGCCCATGTGAGAAAAAATGGATTGAGTAAGCTATGCAAGACATCACTGACACTCAGTCCATTGTGGTGAGC
Source organism: Pinus taeda (assembly GCA_000404065.3). Lineage (NCBI taxonomy): Eukaryota > Viridiplantae > Streptophyta > Pinopsida > Pinales > Pinaceae > Pinus > Pinus taeda. Next base: position 87,205 of record APFE031384549.1, on the reverse strand, counting down.
CCAACTCATTGACATGTTTGTGATGGTGTAGGTGGTGAGCTGATGCCAAGCTTGGTCATCCGTCATGGTGTTCATGCATTCCCTGGTCACATCTTCCTGAAGAAAACTCTTTCTTTCGTTGCATCCAAGTGCATTGGTGTGGATACTCCATCCAACTGGTTTTCTAGCATGCACATGGCCTTCTAGGGTGTGGAAGAATAGAAAACACACCGATGCATAGTGTTCATGCTTTTCTTCCAGTGTGTGTTGGTGGTCATGTGCATCAACTATCAACTACATGTTCAACTCTAGTTGGACTTGATTCTTGTCTTTGCCTCGGTGAGTGTGCCAAATGAGTTAGATTGCATGTGTGTGCACAATGACATGCATGTTGTTGAATTCCCCTGCATGAGATCAACAACACCACTCACCATGTCTACTCCATGGCAACTATTGGTATGGATCGATAAATTGTATGTACACAATTTTATCTGTCTGTGCATGTTGTGCCCCCTACTTTACATGTTCTTGCTGCAACTCATTCTCTTGTCTATGCAGCTCATGTTCTTCCTTGAGTTGCTACTTGAGCACATGCAAGTCCTTTTCTGTTCCATTCTCTGCCTTCACATGATCTTCATGTCGCGCTGTCACCTCATAGCCTAAGTTTGCAATGTTGCTTTTATCACAAGTGGATTTGCTTGAGCTTGTAAATTTTTTCTTCCTTTGTGTTGTCAACAACCTTCCTCTTGCATTCGTTGCATTCGGTATGCTGCCTTCAGCTATTTTTCATGATTTAGCTTGTTGTGATTCTACTGCTGTAATATTTTGATGTCCTTGTCTACGAAAAACTTGATGTCTTCGTGGGTAGGCAAGTTCATACACACTTGATCAACTACATCGCCAAGTGTGCTCTGAATGTTGTCTCTGACTCTGCTCCCCTGGAAACCATTGTACCTGTGCTGCTAAGAGGCAGATGAACGCCGTGATACCTAGAGACATGGAAATAGTCATGGAAAGAAATCTGTCATTCGAAAACCAAATTGAACTTGAGAACTGACTTACAACATACCCATGTGACTGATCTTGAAGGTTGCGCAATTTCTATTCGGAGGTCAGGAGACTGACTTCTAAGACTGCACAAGGCATAGTCCAGGCTGTGAAGAGACTGAATCACTGCTATAAATACACAATGCATAGTTCAGCCTGACAGCTGACTACTGGAATTGCGCAATGCACAATCTTAACTAGCAATGGTTGTAGGATTAGTGACTGCATTGGATAATTTTCTAGGGAAGCTGTCACTGTCCCTCATATTTGCACAATGCAAGACTTCAGGATAGTCACTAGGAAGAAATTCACATTTCCTGAGAGGAAGACAGAGCCTTCCCTTTCAGGATTATGCAATGTTGTTTTGGTGAGGCAAAGTCTAGGCCAAGGCCGCCCATACCTGTCGACAGGAAACTGAAAGCGAATGTGAATGTGAATGCATGGTAATACTGAGTGTAATCATAAGTGAATGATCGTGCATGAAAGTAGTGAATGAAAGATTAAGAAAATGGAACAACGGTGACCGTTCATGAAAAACAATTTCATTCATGTGACAACAGTGAGATGTTAAGGATGTTAAAAAAGTATATATTAAGAGAAATGGAACACATAAAATATTGAATAAATCTAAAAACAAAAAATGCATAAAAAAAGAGAGACACAGATATACGTGGTTCATCCAGTTTGGGCTACAACCAAGGAGAAACAATCAATCCTTCTTTTTATATTATCCAACAAGCTGAAGAGATACAACCTACAACAGATTCACTGTAATTCTGTCTTTACTCTCAATCTCCTCTCTCTTGCTCACTCATAATACATATATGCATAGATGCAATACAATTCCCTCATATATAGTGAGGGGTTTCCTTCTAGGGAAAAAAAACCCTAAATTAGACATAACTTCTACTGTCAAAACTCCGCCTAATGAACGACCCATATTGACTACGCAATTACAACATTTTCAAGGCAATTTTACATTTATTCTTAGCTTCGGGGGTGCTGACCCCGATCCCCCGCCAGGGGGGGCTCCTAAAGGTCATAGCCGCCCCCCTGGACCCCCTTGTAGCGAATATTTTATGGCCGATATTGTCGCCCCATTATGAATTGGTGTCCAATGTGGTGATACCTTTGAATACACGAGACAATCAGGCTCCACACCCAACAATCTCCCACTTGGAGACTGATTATAGCAACTCCATCGCTGCTTCATTTGCTGGAAAATGACTCCACTTTGGACTTGGTTGTTTCTCATATTCTTCATCATACTTGAAGACCAATTGAAACTAAGCAAATTCTCAGTTTATCCCTCATTACAACTTTTGTTAACATATCTGCAGGACTCTAGCTAGTGTGTATCGTTTCCAGCTTCAATCACAATCAAGCTCGATAGAATCCAATGAAATAGAAGATAACAAGCTTCAATTTCAAAATCCAAACTGAACTAGAAGAACTCCAAGCTATGAATGTTCTATATATACAATGTGAAGACCTTTTTGGGAAAGTAAATTAAAAATCAAACCCTTGGTGAAACCAGAATTACATAGGTTTATGCCATGGCAAATTTTTCAAACCACTCTATTGTTGGTTAAACAAAACCACTTTTCAATCAAAATAACAAAATTCATAATATGGTCGGCTTGAACCCTCAACTTAAAAATACATTTCCACCCAGAGAAATTCAAATATCATGCAATAGAACTAATACAAACATAACTACCTTATTCTTGAAGGAATTTAAGTATGACAAACTGCCATAAAGTGTGGTAATAAGATGAACCTAGAAATCTGAAGGCAGCAACCCTGAGTAAGGGTGACTCACTTGAATCTAGCAAAAATATAAGGAAAGGAATTTTTCCAAGTCTAATACCTATAGATGAATGAAGAATGAGTTAAAGAAAATAAAAAATACTCTTAACGAGGAACCTATGTAGTACTCACAGGATTCTCAAGATTACCTGAGACAAAGCAGCTCTGGAATCTTGAAGACCGTGTGTGCCAGAAACCCATGCATCAAATTATTAGTGGTTCGAATCGGGTGAGATGGAATAACCCAAGAGCAGACCTTGTCATGATGAATGTTACCTCATTGAAACCGATGGCCACCAACATCATCCTCTTTTGGATAAGTAAGCCAACATTAACTTGTACTCCCTACAAAGTGAACCTGATGAGTAAAGGAGTAGTTCCTGGCATTTTTGAAGTGGATTTGAAGATTGTAAGTATGTATCCACATCAAGAAAGAGAGGAAAGTTTGTAGGATACCTGCTTGGTGAATTTTGGCTCCATTCTCCATTGAATAGGGATGGAAAACTGAAACCCTCTCTACTGCAACAAACCCTTAGCCCACTTGTAGAGCCTAACTTTGGAAAATCACACAACTCAAAATGAATCCACATGTGGCAGGACATCGAGAAATCATTTATGACACTAAACCATGAGTGTTTAGGTCTGTTCGATTACTAGACCCAAATCCATGAGTGTTTAGGTCTGTTGGATCACTAGACCCAAAATTCAAAGGAGCAGACTACGCTAGGTGTTCCAAGTTACCATACCCTTCTAGTATCAGGTCCATACCATTAAGCGTAAGAGTAGCAAGTGTTAGGTGGGGTAGAATCAATTTTATCCGGCATTAAAATGTTATTACAGCTTAAGTAAAGAAGCATGCCTAGTGGGGTTATCAATTCGAGGTATATACAAATTACATATTAAAGATTGATCCATTAAAATCATGGTAGGGATGATATATGTCAAGACTTTAATATATAGGATATATGGTAAGAATTTAATGTTTATAAATTTTTTTTTTGAAATAATATGTATTGTTGTGTTATGTTTTACAAATGGTATCAGAGCTCAAGTTCGCACACTAAGACTTTTGAGATATATATATATATAAGAGACTAAGTAAATGTGAATGTGAACACATAGATCAACACCAAAAGAGCATAATCAAGAGGAGTCCCAGACCATTAAACCAGCGAGAGGAAACTTAGGTAAAGGTCAACCTAGACATATGGATACAACTGGAAGAAGAATCTTGACAAGCCAATGTTGCTCTACTTGAAACTGTTCAAAGCATACATGCTAAGATGACAAAATTGAGGATAGATAATGAACGATTGTGGCGAGAGCAAGAGAGAATCCTTGAAATTCTATCTGACCAACAGAATCAACATGGACCAGATCCTGGTGTTGAGGATGGGGAGAAAACCATGATAGTCCATTATGGAGAAGATAGTGCAGATTCGGTAGAAAGACATGGGGAAGATGAAGAGGGACATTTTGATAATGTTTCCAACAAGTGGAAAACAGAAAGACGAAAATTGGAATTACAAGGGGAATTCAAAAAGATAAAACCATCACTCTTTGAAGGAGAATCTAAAGAAGCAATAGAAGCATGGTTAATTGACATGAGTAAATAATTTTAGATTTATGACTACATTGATAAACTTAAGGCACTGTTGGTAGTTTATCAATTAAGGGGTAAGGCTACCTTTTAGTGGAAGGAAATCAAAATTGTGAGAAAATTTGACAAAGAACAGGTTACATGGAAAGAATTTCAAAAACATTTCAAGGATAAATGTATAACTAAGCGTTATTATGATGAAAAAGAAAAGGAGTTCCATGATTTAAGGTTGGGAACCTTGACCATGGATGAATATGTGAAATTATTTACCTCCCTATTACGATATGTACCATATATGCAAGAAGAAAAGGCCAAGATTCAACCTTTTATTAGTAGCCTACCTGAGTTTATGAAAGGAAAAGCTAGAGTTTGATTACTCAAGAACAATGGATGATGCAGTGTGAAAAGCCCTTATCTATTATCAACAAATGAAACAAAAGAGTGAGGGATCTAAAGGAGGATTGGGTAGGAGGGGGAGAAATTTACCCCCAAGAAAACATACAAAAACTACCAATGGAAGGAATGTACAACGAAGACCCTTTAGTAAATTTCCAACAATAAATTAGTCAAAGGTTCCAACATACACAGAAAATAGATAGTCGGAGGGGGTTAATAAACCTATTAATGATCATTAGCCAAAACAACCCCTCTAATGCTAGGGATGTGGAGAACCCCATTACTACACAAATTGCCCACATAGGGCCAGAACAGAACAACTTTCAAACATGCAAGAATCTTCCACGTTTGGGGAGGTGGAAAGGAGTATGCCCAAAATTAATGTTTCACTGGGCGACCATCAAACAGAATACCAACCCACCATGATTGAGTGTGAAGGTATGATCACTAATAAACCTTTCTCTGTTTTGTTTGATCTAGGTGCTAGCTTAAGTTATGTTAGTCCTAAGGTTGTAGAGAAATTTCATTTGTAAAGCATTAAGTTTCAAAAACCTTGGTTAGTTCAATTAGCCACATGGGCAAAGAGAAGGGTAACTATAAGAATAGAACATTGTCCTATAACAATTTCAGGACTGATTTATGTTGATCGTAATATACTCCCTTTGGGTTCATACGATGTACTAATAGGGATGGATTGGTTGGAAGGACATTGGTCCTTAGTTTATTATAAGGAGAAATTTGTAAGTTATCTGACTCAGTTGGGGCAAAGAAAGGAAATACAAGGAATCAAGAAAAATATTAAGTTGTGTCCTATTACTGCTAACGAGCTGGGAAAATGCATTAGGAAGGGTTTTCATATTTATGTTGTTGAATTAGGATATAAAAATTCCAAGAGTAAAATTAGTTCCTTGGAAAATATTCTTGTCATTCTGGATTTTTTTGATGTGTTTCCTAAGTTCATTCTTGGATTACCACCTAAACATGATATTGATTTCACAATTGAATTAGTCCCTGGTGCAGCTCCTGTTTCGAGAGCTCCTTATCGCATGAGCATACCTAAGTTAACAGAACTCAAAATGCAACTTCAGGAACTTTTGGATAAATGTTACATTCACCTGAGTGTGTTCCCTTGGGGATCACCCATACTTTTCGTATGGAAGAAGGAAAAAACCTTAAGGCTATGCATTGATTATCGTCAGTTGAATAAAATAATTATAAAAAGTAAATGCCCTTTACCATGTATTGATGATTTATTTGATCAAGTGCAGGGAGCTAGTGTGTTCTCAAAAATTGATCTAAGGTATGGATACCACCAGATAGGGACAAAGGAAGAAGAGAATTGTAAAACTACATTTCAAACTCGTTATGGTCATTACGAGTTAATGGTATTTCCATTCGGCCTTACAAATGCCCAAGCTACTTTTATGAGTCTGGTGCATAGTATTTTTCAGCCATGTTTAGATAATTTTGTGTTGATTTTTATTGATGACATATTAATTTACTCCAAGAATCAGGTGGAGCATGAAAATCATTTGAGGATAGTGTTGCAGATTCTATGGGACAATCAATTATACACTAAGTATAGCAAGTGTGAATTTTTCAAAATCCAAATACAATATCTGGGCCACGTCAAATCAGTAGAGGGAATGGCGGTGGATCCAAAAAAGATTAAAAATATAATGGAATGGACCACCTGGAAGAATTTTGTTGATATTATATCATTCTTGTGCTTAGCTAGTTACTACCATCAGATCATTAAAGGATTTTCTAAAATCGCTTTTCCTATGACCTCGTTACCAAAAAAGGCAATGCGCTTTCTGATGGACAACAGAACCTCAGCAAAGCTTTGAATGATTAAAACAATTACATACTACTTCACCCATACTAAAAGTAGCAGATCCAAAAAAATATTTCATGGTTTACAAAAATGAAAGTAAGGAAGGTGTTGACAGAGTATTGACATAGAAAGGGAAATTTATAACCTATGAATCACATAAAATGAAAGAATATGAGCAGTGATATTATGCCTACAATCTTGAATTGACAACAATAGTGCATGCGCTTAAAATGTGGAAACACTACTTATTAGGAAAAAAAATTCTGTTATTAACAGATCATAAGAGCCATACAAATTTCTTTAACTAATCCAGCTTAAATGCTTGGTAGACCAGATGGAAAACATTTTTGAGCGAATTTGACTTTGAAATGAAGTACCTTAAGGGAAACAAAATGGAGTAGCCGACACTTTAAGAAAAAAAGTTACATTGTATCTATGAAGTTCAATCCATCCAGGTATGATCAAACCTCAGTAATATAATTAAGGAAACATCCCTTAAGGATCCAGGGTATTCCATCCTTTGGCTAGAGGCATTCAAAGCTTAAGAGAAGGGGGAACAATCTGATTATGATATAAATCTAGATAAAATGATAAATGTTCCTAATCAAAATTCTGTCAAACAATTGATATTGGATGAATTTCATAGGAAACCTTATGCTACCCACCCAAGGTACTAGAAGCTACTTTCTGCCATTAGGAAAGGTTATTTATAGTTGGGTTTAAGGAAAGATTTCACTGAGTACCTATCCAAATGTTTCGACTACCAGCTGTTGAAGGCGGAGCATCAACACCCCGCTACACTATTGCAACCATTTCCCATTCTTGAGTGGAAATGGGAGACAATTACTTGAGATTTCATCACTGATTTACGTCACACTATTAAATTATGGCGATGTTGGACAATCCAAGAAAAACTTATCATTTCGTACCAGTAAAATCCACTTAGAGAATTGTTGATATTGCAGACATATTTATGAGGGAAATTTTCTAAATGCATGGAATACCCAAGGTGGTAATTTCTGATAGGGATGTAAGATTTACATCCACGTTTTGGAAAACACTCTTCCCCAAATTGGGTACCCAGATTCAATTTAGTACCTCTTACCATCCATAAACAGATGGCCAAACAAAATGAGTGAATCAAATTATGGAGGATATGTTAAGAACGTTTGTGATGCAACAACCGCATCAGTGGGAAGATTACCTCCACTTAGTAGAGTTTTATTACAATAATGGATACCACGAGTCACTAGGCATGAGCACCTTTGAGTTGTTTTATGGAATAAAGTGCAGGGTGCCCATAGATTGGAATAGTCATGTCAGCATACTAACATTGGATCCTGACATGTTAGCTGAAATGAAAGAGACGATTAAGAAGGTCCATCAAAATGTAAAAGTTGGCAAGGATAGGCAAAAGGTTTATGCAAATAAAAGAAGAACATATAAGGAATTCCAGTTGGGAATCATGTGTACCTAAGAGTAAAGCCTCAAAAAATCACTTTACAGTGGAGGGGTTGCGCTAAGTTAGCAACCTGGTACTGTGGACATTTTCAAGTCTTGGAACAGATTGGACCTGTAGCGTACAAACTTGAATTCTTAGGAAATATTCGAGTCCACAATGTTTTCCATGTCTCTTTGTTAAAAAAATATGTGTACAACCCTTATCATATAATTAACTGGGAAAATATACATGTAATTAGTTAATAGAATAAATAACATATAGTTTGATGTTTTGAAAGGTTTCTGACAACAAATTGTAAAATGTGCAAGTTGAACTAGAAGGAGAGTTTCTGGGAGAACCTCTTCGTATTCTCGATCAAAGAGAAACCACCTTGTAGAAACATGCCATCACCCAAGTTAAAGTGCAGTGGAAGAACTTTGGCCCGGAAGAGGCTACCTGGGAAGAACAAGAATTTATGTGGGAAGCTTATCCAACACTATTTTCATCAATCGAAAAGAATGCCATAGAAAATGTTCCTCGCAAGGGGGGGAAGATGTAACACCCCACACTGCATGAACACTTACTTTGGTTACCAAGTTTTTCTTATTACTTTAGTTTTTTACTTTATTTGACATGGAATGTTAAATAAATAAGGCTGGGAGGCTAGAACATATTTTGTTACTTGATTAATGAATAATTAAGAGTTAAAGTATTTGACAAGAACTCAAAGAAATAGTTTTTAACCTCCTGAGATAGTTAAAAATAGTTACTCATATGTTTCCTAAAAATAGGAATGGAAGGAAGGCCTAGGGGGTTAGAGAAATATAGAAAAAAGGAAAAGTAGATCGCATGGGTAAAGGGAGCAAAAACAATGCTGCCAAGATTTCCTTGAGTTGGGTGGAATAAAACAATGGGAAAACGTTGAGTACAGTCTGAGAGGTATGTGACTTGAGGCTGGATTGTGAGTTTTGAAGTCCAAGATACTTAACGACAACAAACTTATTCTATTGTTAGGAGAAGGAAGAGATTGGGAGAGAGTATAGACGTAATTTCTAGACTCATAGCTGAGTGGTGAGACCTTCCTGAAAGGGGAAAGAACTTATGGATCTACCGAGCAATGAACATATAAGTAAACAAATTATTTATCCAGTAATCATTAAAGAAAAGGATTCCATAGTGATTGACAAATAATACTAGAGGCTACCTGCTAATTGAACAATGTCTGTTTTATATATCCTAAGTTAGTAGGAGTAGTTGGATATCTAACCAAAGATTTATCATTGGTATGAAAGTACAATAAATTTATATATGAAAGTAAAGAATAAAGCTATGTAAAATTAGGAAAATATTTCTACTACATAGAGAAATAAAAAGCAGTTTTAGATAAATATCTAAACCAATAATTATTAACGATATGTTTAAAATATTCAGTATGTTTATCTAGGAATAACTTAAGTGCTGAGACAGATCAATGTTATTATTGTACACATACATGAATCTTCTGTATGCATTACGCCTTATAAAACATGTAATCATTCTAAACATCAGGCTAGCATAATTCCTTTCTAACAATCGCAAAATGGAGAAGCAAAACTTTATATATGGAAACTGTCAAAATATCTAAATCATTGACTGTAAAAAGAAAGCTTATTATCAACTACAAGGGCTCAATATATTCTCAGTCGATTCTAGAAAGAATCGTGAGTTCACAGAGTCCATAAAATATTCATATTTTAAGCAACAAAATCAGTAAAATCACAATCAAGCTCGATAGAATCCAGCGAAACAGAAGACAAAAAGCTTCGATTTTAGAAGCCGAACTGAACTAGAAGAGCTCCAAGATATGAACATTATATATATACAAAGTTCAGAGCTTTTTGGGAAAGTAAATTAAAAATTAAACCCTCGACGAAGTGAGAATTACACAAATTTATGCCATGGCACATTTTTGGAACCACTCAGTTGCTCGTTTAAAAAAACCCTTGTTCAATAAAAATAGCAAAACTCAGACTAAGGTCGACTTGAAGCCTTGAAGCCTCAGCTTGAATATACATTTCCTCCAAAAACCCGAATATCATGTGGTAGAATGAATACAAACATATCCACCTTATTCCCGAAGGAATTCGAGCATGAGAGACCACAATAAAGTTTGGTAATAAGACCAACCTGGAAATGAGAAGTCAGTAACCATGAGTAAGGTGGACTCATCTGAATCTAGTAAAACCATAAGGAAAGGAATTTTTCCAAGTCTGATACCTGTAGATCAATGAAGAATGATTTAAAGAAAAAAAAAAAAACTCTTAAAGATGAACCTATGTAGTACTCAATATTCTCAAGATTACCTGAGACAAAGCATCTCTAAAATGTCGAAGACCACCTATACCAGAAACCCATGCATCAAATTATTAGTGGTTCGAATTGGGTGAGATGGAATAGCCCAGCAGCAGACCCTGTCATTATGAATGTTACCTCCTCGAACCCGATGGCCACCAACATCATCCTCTTTTGGACAGGTAAGCCAATAGTAACTTGTACTCCCTGCATAATGAACCAGATGAGCAGAGGAGCAATTCTGCGCATTTTTGAACTGGAGTCGAAGACTGTAAGTATGTATCCATATTAAGAAAGAGAGGAAATATTGCAGGATACTTGCTAGATGAAGTTTGACTCCATTCTCCATCGAAACAAGAATGAAAAACTGAAACCCTCTTTGCTGCAACAAACCCTTAGCCTGCTTATAGAGCTGAACTTCGGAAAATCCCACAACTCAAAATGAATCCATATGTTGTAGGACACTGAGAAAGCAGTTACGACATTAAACCCTGAGTCTTGAGGTCCGTTAGATTTCCAGACGCAAATCCAAAGGAGTAAACTACGCTAGGTGTTCCAGGTTATGAGACCCTTCTTGTAAGGACCTGCGGTCCGTGTGACGGGCAGGGTGACTCCACCGTGCGAAGGAGACATGAACGAAGGTGTGCGAAGTGTCTTGGAGACAAGTTTATAAGATGTTGGGTGAGTTGAGAGGGTGGTCCCATGAGTTGGGTGGGCCGACCCTCCACTCGGGCGAATGCAACATGTTGAATGAGTCGGCTTGGGCATTGGGCGTGGGTCGGCTGGGTGACATAACTCGCCACCTGCCCATATATATTGGTCGAGCATTTGGTGAGACATGCCATTAGTCATTTGATAAACACGAGTTTGAACAAGGAGTTCTGCGGTGCATGGATGAGCCCGCATGACGGGCAGAACTCGGGTGAAAAACTCATTCAGGAAAGTTGGGTGAGAAACTCGAGCGAAAAACTTGTGCGGGAAACTCTGTGGAGGTCGTCGGGCAGAAAACTCAGGCGAGGTCGTCGGGCAGAAAACTCAGGTGAGGTCGTTTGGGCAAACCGAGTGAAGTCGTCAGGTGACATGGGTGAAGTCGTTTGGGTAAGTCGGTTGAGGTTGTGAGGCCACCTGGGTAAAGTCATTCGGGCGAACCGAGTGAGGTCATCGAGCGACCTAGGTGAAGTTGTGTGGCGACTAGGGTGAAGTTGCTCAGGTGAACAAGTTTGGGTGAACAGGTGGACGTGCATATGGGCGACCAGGCGAGGGTGAGTTGTGCATGCGGATAGGCGACCTGGGTAGGGCGCGTCGTGCACGATGAAATGATGGAAACAGTGAAGTGTTGGAGTTGTGAATGGAGGTGTGACTCGTTCCGAGGCACCTGTCTGTGGCAAATTGGTCATGATGAGGCGCGCCCAAGTTGGACAAACAACAAGATTGTGCTATGAGGTGAATGAAGGGTTGGTGAGTTGCGCGGCGACTGTGCGAAGGCACCGGCGAGCTGGGTAACCAAGTTTGCCGAAAGTTGGAAAATTTGGTTAAGTGTAAATTTGGGGTTTCCCAAGATTTAACTTGTAATTATAAAACAAGATTATATATATTGATTCGGGCAGACTCATATTGCAGGGAGTTGCCCCTCCCTTTATACTGTTGTGCAATTGTATATGTGTTAATTGTTGTTGATGATGAATATGTATGGTTTTCATCCGTATAAAGGATAAAGATAATACCTGTTAATGAAAAAAACTAAGTATGAATGGTTAGGTGTAGTCCATGAACATAAGTATTGGTGAAAAGAACGTGTTCGGTGGTGCCACACCTCGCTACAAGTGGTTGGAAGATTACCGCTAGTGTAGGGGCATGACAGGTGGTATCAGAGTTAGTGTCGGGGAGCTGGTGCTCGCGTTGAAGCTGATACACACCTGCACTTCATGACAATTTATATCAGAGTAGGGTTGCTCGTGACAAAGTACAGATGGTATTGAAGTTGATTCAGGGTTGAAGAAGCTTGACAGTTGATAATAGTGGAAGCAGGTACTTGCAGGTGAAGGAAGCTGGTTTCACATACAAGTGGAACAAGGGCTGGTTCATGATTGCAGGGAACTTGGTGAAGATAGTGGGTGGACTATGATAGATCACAAAGAAGGAAACTGAACGACAAGTCATGGAAGGTTTGGAAGAATGCGTAGGGAAGCTCTTGCTTACCTTATACAAGTTGAAGCGGATGAAAAAGGAAAACCCCCGGATTCGAGATAAGCTTGAAGTCTTGGAAAGAATGTTGAAGATGAACTTCTTCAACTTGGTTGGGCAATGGAGCAAGATGAAGTTGCAGATTGTGCTCACAAGGAAGAAGCCGTGATGATTGAGGATGTTGTAGATATGACAACGATGGAGGATGAACTGGAGATTGATCGAGTTGGACTAGGATCATGCAGTTTTCAAACATGGATGAATGAGGATACTCACATGGAGGAACCTCATGATGATGATGATGTAAGTACTATTGATACTTGTGTTTCATTTGAGCATTTGGGAGATGAACCATATGCAGGGAAGGGCAAAGTCAGTTTGTTGATGCAAGGGAACATCTTACCATGGATGTCTATGATGAGAACTTGTATGGAGAAGCAAGGGTTGTTGACTATTGCAGGACTTGTTGGGGTTGTTTGTGACCTTGTGGTAGAAGGTACAAAGGTCTGTGACAAGGGAGGAACATGATGATCATTGTGGATGAATGGGTCATGCTTTAGCCACATGGAGGATTGGCCAAGTGCCCGGCATGACTCATGTACAGGTTGGAGGGCACACACTTGAGGTATGATGATACTTGGGTCGACTTCTCATGGCTGATACTAAGAGCAAGTCTTGGTGGAACCTTTAGTTGGGGAGCTATGACGGAAGGAACTCATAATGATGATATGGTTGGGTGACCAAGTTCAATAGACCGAAGATTGCAGACTTGGATGGGGATGACCGATTGTTGTGATGGGTCTATTTGGTTAGACTACATGGGCAACTTAGTCATGGACATCGGGTTAGAGATATGGAGCATGGCAGTCTTATGCAGGGACATTATGGAGGAGCGCTTATAGAAATGTCACTTATAGGCATCCAAGGATGTTGTGCAGGTAGATTTGCTAGTCTAATATGAAGATGTGTTACTTATGAGCTGATGGAGAGGTTGTGCACTTATGTACAACATGGCCATGGACTTGAATGGAGTTGTGAGCAGACTATGGAGCATTTTTACTACATGGGGAGTTGAGACATCCTGCAAAGACCTTTGGGCCAAGACTTGTATGCTTGCTGGATGTTGGTTGGAGATGACTCATGGAGCTCACGATGACATGAGGTTGTGACTTTTGGGGACTTCATATATGGTGGACTTGGAGGATCTCATGCATTGAGGAGCTGAGGTCAGAGACTTTGATGCAGGATGGGGTGCATACTTTTGAGTACATGTATGGGTATGACATGGAAGAGTGACTTGATGTGGAGGACTGATATGAGGCACTTTGGAGTGATGGAGTTATGATGGTGATGATGCTTCCGTGGCAACACTTGGGCATGGGTTTAGCCAAGACTTAAACACTTTTGACACATGGGAGTTGATTGATCTGTGATCACAGGAAGCACATGGATAGATGAGGCAGGTGTATACTTGTTTCTATGGCAGACTTAAGGGATGACACATACAAATATGATGGAGGTTGCTCCATGGACCTCGATGTGGCACATCAAGAATCAGAGTTTGATGAGATGATCTAATCAACTTGGGGAGATGGATTTTTTGCATATGGATGATGATGTTGGGATAGATGCAGTTGATTTCATGCAACAAATTGACACTAAACATCATGGACAACATGTTGCAGATGAGATGAGGGCTACTTCATGGACCTGGGCATGGCTTACACTTATATGGAGATGGATTCTTGATCGAGTTGAGGATGTGACAGGATGTTTAGAGAAACAACTGATGGTGGCATGAGGATGTGCATTCTCGTGGTTTGAGCGTGACAGTTGGATTAACTACCTAACTAGTTCAATTCATGGGGGTCGACAGTGTACAGAGATGTGTTAGCATTATGTTGGAGTATCATGGCAGCAGTTCACATGATGACGATACATGATGAGGTCGACACTATATGTTGCAAGAAGCATGTAGCTTGAGATGGAGGGGCCAACCTTCCACGATGGGGAGCAGCATGTAGAGATTGTGACATAGTGGTTGATGATCATGGATTGAGATGATTTTCTAATGTATGACATACTAATGGGGTGTATACCTTGGTATGGATATCTTGGTGACAATTGGTTGCCGAGATGATATATTGTTAAGGATGACAATGATTTTAGGTGGGGGAGGATGTAAGGACCTACGATCCGTGTGATGGGTAGGGTGACTCCACTGTGCAAAGGAGACATGAACGAATGCGTGCAAAGTGTCTTGGAGATGAGTTTATACAATGTTCGGTGACTTGAGAGGGCGGTCCCATGAGTTGGATGGGCCGCCCCTCCACTCAGACGAAGACAACATGTTGAATGATTCGGCTTGGGCATTGGGTGTGGGTCAGCTGGGTGACATAACCTGCCACCCGCCCGTATATATTGGTAGAGCATTTGGTGAGACAAGCCATTAATAATTTGATAGACACGAGTTCGAATGAGTTCTGCGGTGCGTGGATGAGCCTGCATGACGGGCGGAACTCCGGTGAAAAAATCGTTCAGGAAAGTCGGGTTAGAAACTCAGGCGAAAAACAAGTGCAGGAAATTTTGGCGAGGTCGTCAGGCAAAAAAATTGGGCGAGGTCACCGGGCAGAAAACTAGGGTGAGGTCGTTCGGGGGAACCGGGTGAGGTCGTCAGGCAGAAAGCTCGAGTGAGGTCGTTCGGGCGAATCGGGCAAAATCGTCGAGCGACACGGGTGAAGTCGTTTGGGCGAGCCGGGTGAGGTCGTCGGGCGACCCAGGGGAAGTCATTCGAGCGAACCTAGGTGAAGTCGTGTGGTGACTCAGGTGAAGTTGTTCGGGTGAACGAGTTTGGGTGGACGTGCAGATAGGTGGTCGGGCGAGGGCGCGCCGTGCACACCGAAACGAAGAATCGTGCGGACGGGTGAGCCGGGTAGGGCCCGCCGTGCACAACGAAACAATGGAAATGGTGAAGTGTTGGAGTTGTGAACGGAGGTGTGACTCATCCAAAGGCACCCATGTGTGGCGACTTGGTCATGACGAGGCGTGCCCAAGTTGGACAGAAAACACGATCGTGCGACGAGGTGAATGAAAGGTTGGTGAGTCATGCGACAACCGTGCAGAGGCGCCCACGAGTCGGGCAACCGAGTTTCCCGAAAGTTGGAAAATTTGGTCAAGTGTAAATTTTGGGTTTCCCAAGATTTAGCTTGTACTTATAAAAGAAGATTATATACGTTGATTTGGGTAGACTCACATTGCAGGGAGTTGCCCTTCCTTTTACACTGTTGTGCAATTGTATATGTGTTAATTGCTGTTGATGATGAATATGTGTGGGTTTTCATCTGTATAAAGAATAAAGATAATACTTTATAACAAAAAATAAACTAAGTATGAATGGTTAGACGTAGTCCATAAACATAAGTATTGGTGAAAAGAAAGTGTTTGGTGGTGCCACACCTTACTACAAGGGATTGGAAGATTACCGCTAGTGTAAGAACGTGACACTTGTGGTGTTGAGTCCATACCATTAAATGTAAGAGTCGCAAGTGTTAAATGAGGTACCATCGATTTTATCCACCCTTAAAAAGATATTACAACTTAGGTAAAGATGAGTGCCAAATGGGTTATCAACTGGTGGTATATATAAATTACATATTAAAAATTGATCCATTAAACTCACGATAGGGATGATACATGGTAAGACTCGTAAGACTTTAATATATATGATGCATTGTAAAACTTTAATGTTTATAAAGTTTTTGTTTGAAATAATATGTTCTCTTGTGTTATGCGTTACAGCCGAGTGTTCAACATATTTAGCTCTTTGTCAAAATTAATCCTCCAAACCGAGGTTATACACTAAATTCCAAAAAGTCATTTATGAATAATTAAGTTCATCTACAACACATTTCCTCGAATAATGAAGTGAGATTTCTCTTAGTTCAAATCGTGTATTTTTTTGGTAGAAAGATGATTTAATTTTATAGTGTATCAATGTGTAAATCTATGTTGCTATTTGGTGTCTCTCTCTATGTATTGGTATTTTATCTAGTAAATTCGCTCAATCTATTCTATTGAAAAAAAAAATCAATCGTGCCCCCGTAGAAAGCACTATAGAAGATGTGCGGAATTAAGCAAATCTAGCGATTGTTGAGAAAATTAATGAACACCATTTAGAGGCGTATAATTATGTGGGGTGTCTTTAGTTTCTGTTGATATTTCAGCCATTAAAATTTCAGCATAAATATTAGAGGATTTTATTTTCTTACGACGATTTGGTGATGAATTTTTTAAGTGAGATTTTGGGTTTTTATTATTTTTTAATTTAGTGATAAATTCAAAATGTTCAAAAAAAATTATTGATGAAAATTTGGAGGACGGGGGGGGGGATTTTCGGTTTTTATTTTCTTACGACGATTTGGTGATGAATTTTTTAAGTGAGATTTTGGGTTTTTATTATTTTTTAATTTAGTGATAAATTCAAAATGTTCAAAAAAAATTATTGATGAAAATTTGGACGGGGGGGGGGGGCGGATTTTCGGTTTTGGGGGATTTTCTGTTTTTATTATTATAGTGTTAAAAAAACCATTGAGAAATAAAATTTGCCCTTTCAAAAAAATCATATAAAATTTCGAAAAAAGTGGCCTCAAAAAATCCTCCGAGATTTAATTATGAGTTAAAATTCATACAATTTTTCTGTGAATGAGTTATCGGAAATTGTAATGTCAACGTTATTCACGACAAAATATTTCTAACCTACGTAGGTATTCATATTCAAATATATCTATTAAGGAGCAATTTCCTACAATTCATTCACATTCATACAATTATGGAGCAGTTTCCTGCCATTCATTCACACTCATACAATCGGTTCTATTTATTAAAATCAAAGACTTCAACAAGGAATTGTGGACGTTAGATAGCGTTCAAGAAGAAGGTGTGTTAAGCCAACCTGACAGTTATTTCGAAAATTGATGAATGCCATTCGGAGGTGTATAGTGATCTTCCGTGTCTGCAGAGCTTAAAGTGCTCCGTGTATGGGCCAATACGCCATAGTGTTATCCTGATGATTCTAGCCACCTCCAAATCATGTGATGAGAATGGATTGGATTTATCTGAATGAATCGGTTGCGTAGATTCTTAATATCAAGTTTCAATTAAGAACGCAATTGTTGTTACAATTCAGCTGGTAGTTGTGTGCATATATCCAGAATTAGAACTTGGAACTTTCGTAAACAATTTATGAGTTATTATAGTTATAAAAATTCTCAACATAAATTTTGTGAGCATATGGATCAAATCAAATTTGAAGATTTCATTTTCCTCACACACCATTCTTAAATCTAGCTTGCAAGAGTTGCCACTTGTGCGTATGGTGCAGGGAGAGAAAAAAAGGGTTTTCTATTCTAGTCTCACCTGTTGCAAATTAAAAAAAATTGCTATGTAGTTTATGATAAATTCCATTTCATTATTTTTTAATTGAATTTGGAGGAATGTGAAGATATGACGTGGCCATCCAAATAATTTTTAAATTTTAAAGATTTAAAGTTCATGCACCCGGATTCCAATATAGATCCAAAAGATGAAGAGAAAATGTGTTGAATGAGTTTTGCTGATTTTTCTATGGTTGATTTAGGGATCGCCTGAATAGGACTGAGTTCAAAAAATTTACTTCATTGGGTACATTATTTTTGAAAATAATATTTTCAAAATCTGCAGTCTGGTTAACTTTTCAACCACTCAGCCAAAGCGAAGAAATTGTAAACTCAGCTTATTTTTCCTGAGTTAACTCATAAATTTTTTGTACGTGTTCACTGATAAGATTATTTGTAAATCAATTCTAAATACTAAAATTTCATAGATAAGAGTTGGGGATAGAACTTATTTTCATAAAATTATTGAAATGATTTACTTTCTCATATATATATACTAGCATTTGTACCAGATGTTGCAAAGGAAACGCCGTAAGGCTAAAATTGAAAAACGCAAATACAACAAAAAAATATTTTCTTAAGGAATAAAAATACTTATAATGAATTTATTATTAGATATTCATATATATTGCACAATATATTAGCCCCACTAATTGTTTCCCTTTCTTAATGTAACCTTTCACCACTATGGTCACTATAATATCAAATACAATATGTGTCTTAACCAAAAACCATTATGAAAGGCAAAATACTTATATGTCCCATATCCCATATAAACCATAATATACTTTGATCACTCTTGGAGAATTGCAAACACTTCCAAAATGCAACTTCTAACCACTATTACCATTAAGACTCAGAATGCTCTTAATGGTTGCTTGCTGAGGCAATCACGAAAGACTGAATGCACCAGAAATCTGAGCCACCTGATTCAACCTGTAAGGCCAGGCACACACCAGAATGAGGATAGGTAGACTAAGAAACTACGACACTCGATCGCATCAGGCAACGAGATATGCATAACACTCCTAATTAAATGTACAAGGGAAAGCATTAGCATTGTAGCAAGCATCAATGGTGCCCTGAAATACCCAGTGATAAACCAAGTGGGCTGGTTGAGGTCATAGAGCCACAACCATTCGAGGCTTACACCATGTCTACAGGTAGCATTAATGAAAAAAAGTAAATAGGGGAGTTATTTTTCTGAGACAAGGGTTAATAATCCATACCTATAGATACATAGCACACTTGAAGAGAAATTGCTCTTGGTTTCATTGGTATAGTTTGGTGAATTCCATTCCATTGTGGATACCCTAAACAGCCACAAAAAAATAATTTGCATGAGAACCAAAGATGTTCCCTTGAGGAAAACAAAACGAAAATAACAAGGAATTGAGGGAAAAACGATAAACGCAGACTTGAAAGATTTCACCATGATAGTAATGGAATCCATTGTTCTCCTGTCCCACGAATACTTGAACCAACTCGACGATTTCAGCACACATCTTCTGCCACATCCAAACCGATGAAAATTAGACGAGACGGTAATGTCCACACCACGAGAATGTAAAATGAAGTAGTAAACACAAGAATGACATACCTATAAGCTATAGGGGAAGGCCTCATTGCCATACATTTAGAAAATTCATGATTCTGGAGTAACCACATCCTGAAATAAAAAACAATATAATCCCTACAATAAAAGGTTTAGTTTACACAAATCAAAACGAAATTTATTCTCTGGAGAATGTAACTAAAAGTAGAATAAAAAAATAACAAGGCTACTGAGCACAGAGAATGTCAGACTTGGGAACTTTACAGCTAATTACAGTCACTACAGAGCATGGTGGATATGTGAAGGAGACCCATTAATCGATGCAGTTCTGCATGATCACTCTCAGTGTTATATCTCCATTTCCTTCGATGCAAACAGTGGATTAATAGTCCCATATAAGAGAGACAGGTTCATATATGCCACAAGGCCAACCCTTAAGATAAGGCTACATTGAAAAAAATTATAAGCAACCATTGCAACCCTCCTAAGGATAATAATAAACATGAGTTGCATTTGAGCCTTGAACTTCTGCAAAATAAAAAAATCCCAGACTTCTATATCAGAGTTAAATCATGTTTTCTCAATGGGTCATTTTCCAAAGATGGGTGTCAGATAAAAAGCAGCAGCTCCTCCTCAAAACCATAAGTTGTTCTTTACCAAAGGCTCCCAATCTGAAGTTCTCCGCACAATTGGAAGTATCCCAAACAAAGCAAATAACAATACCCACAGAGGAACAACTCACTGCCATGAACCCTCCACTCTACCCTAAGGGCTAAGCAGGGCAACACACCCAAACACACAACCCCAGCAATGGATGTCGCAAGAGTAAAAAAGTATAGCATATCTGTCAAACCAGGCACGTTATTGCATCCCTCTTCCCTAACAATGCATTGCTTGATGGCATCAATTGTATTCAAAAGAGCTGACTAATAGCCCTCTTCCGATACAAAAAATTGATTCCCATACCTAGACTGCAGCTCACTGAAGGATTGACAAGGAAGTGTGGAAAGACCTAAGCCCATTCTCTGTTGTATTTTTCCTTTCTGTTGTTTGTTTGTAGATTTGTTCCTTCTCATACTCTTCCCCTCCCTTCTCCCTCATTCTATTGCAGGTTATCCATCAAAGACTTGAAAAAAGTATTCCTCATGTGGCGTATGCTTTATGTTTTGTCACAAAATGTAAAGCTGGCAAAGAAGGTGGGACCATTAAATTTATATGCAATCATGGATGTAATGAGGGAAAATCTTGCACTGCTTTATATACCATGGGAGGAGGCATCTCCATGGGATATGGTTGGATATAAAACCCTCGGAATCAGTACCAAAGGAAGTTAGAGCAAAATGCATTTGGGAAGATGAAGAAGCACAAATAAATCACGGTAATAAGAAGTACAAAGAAAGAATGGTAATAAGAAATAAAAGGTTCAATCGAGTTCCAGATCTATATTGTTCACCCAATATCCTAGGCAAGTTGTTCCACAACCATGCTTAGAGGGCATGGGACAATAGTAGATTTCCTTAATAATGGTGCTAGGGCTTCTACAGCCTAGATGCTTTATGTTTTGTCACAAAATGTAAAGCTGGCAAAGAAGGTGGGACCACTAAATTTATATGCAATCATGGATGTAATGAGGGAAAATCTTTCACTGCCTTATATACCATTGGAGGAGGCATCTCCATGGGATATGGTTGGATTTAAAACCCTCGGAATCAGTACCAAAGGAAGATAGAGAAAAATACATTTGGGAAGATGAAGAAACACAAAGAAAGCATGGTAATAAGAAACAAAAGGTTCAATCCAGTGCCAGATCTAGATTGTTCAGCGAATATCCTAGTGCAAGTTGTTCACAACCATGCTTAGAGGGCATGGGACAATAGTAGATTTCCTTAATAATGGTGCCAGGGGTGAGATGAATTTGAAAGCAGTGAGGTTTCTCTATTCATGTGGTATACCATTCAAATTTCAATATTCTTCACTCCCCTTATTGAAATGAGATTGTTAGTGCCATCAACAATGCCCCTTAAGGTTACATCAGCCCCAGGTATGAGAAAGCCAAAACCAAGTTACTTAGCAAGGAAAAATCCAAAATCCAGAGAGCTCTAAGACAATGTACAAATGCTTGAAGAGAATATGGATTATCCATTGTATCTACTCATTGGACAAATTTTGAAATCATGTCATCGATAAATCATAAA
Organism: Pinus taeda; assembly: GCA_000404065.3. Taxonomy (NCBI): domain Eukaryota; kingdom Viridiplantae; phylum Streptophyta; class Pinopsida; order Pinales; family Pinaceae; genus Pinus; species Pinus taeda. The sequence continues at coordinate 65,399 of APFE031384549.1, read as the reverse complement.
TGTTCTTATTGTGTCCATTCATAATGTGGTCTTCCATGCAGCCCATGATTCAACATTTGGTGACACTGTTGCTAATATTCCGTAGCTCTTACCGAAAACCATTACAAAAATTGGGTTGTGTCATGTCATTCAATTAATTATTGATGATGCACCTAATTGTCATACAACAGGAGCAATCACTAGATGCACCTAATTGCAAGGCAGCAGAAGCAATCATTGAGTATGTAAATCCTCACGTTTTTGTTCTAGTTTTTGGTGCATACAGTGAGCCTTTGATGCATGATATTATTAAGTTGAATCCTAGAAAATGATGAATGAATACCTTGCACAAAAGAGGGAAAAAAATAAAATTCATCACCACTGATGAAGCCAATTAATACATTTTCCACGCTCATTCTGAGTTGGAGCTACTTAAGCTTGCAAGGACCAAATTTGTTACATATTACCTCAATATTAACATAAACAAAGTCTTTTAGACTTATTATTTGAAAATTGCTATTTTTATTGAGTTGTATCATCGTCCTAGGTTCTAGAATCTATGTTTTTAATTTTTATATGTTTTCAAGTAAAACTATGCCATCCGAGTTGCATGTCTTCTAGAAATATGGGGTGCCTTCCAACCTTCCCCGAAATCTGTCCTGTCATCTCCCTGTTCCTGCGACACTAAAATTAGATGCAATAGCGAAAGACAAATTGAATTATTTTTGGTGCAAGTCAACTTTTGTCATGTACTAAAAAACCCTTGGTAAATTTACTAGTTCCTTAGGTTGGCTTACCAAAGTCACAGGAAACAAGGAAAAGGGGAAAAAAAGGATGCTGGTGAGCATATGTACACAACTCTTACACCTTTGACCAAAAAACAATTTGAGCTTTTTGACTTTTAGTTTTTTCTTATATCACAATGTCATTATGCAAAACAAAATAAAATGCACAGCCATAATTTTAAGAGAGTACAAACTCATTCTCATTTACATATATACCTTGACACTAAAATTAGATGCAATATAGTGAAAGACAAATTGAATTAGTTTTGGCACAAGTCAACTTTTGTCATGTACCTGATGCCCAAGAAAACATCCGCAAGTGCAACCCTTAGTGAGAATGTTCTATATATTTCCAGCCCTAATGACTAATTTCAATTTTGGCAACTTTCTTTATTGCTCTTAAAAACTTAAAAAGTCTTGGTTTGTAAATTTACTAGTTCCTTAGGTTGACTTACCAAAGTCACAGGAAACAAGGAATAGGGGCAAAAAAAGATGCTGGTGAGCATATGTACACAACTCTTACACCTTTGACCAAAAAACAATTTGAGGTTTTTGACTTTTAGTTTTTTCTTATATCACAATGTCAATATGCAAAACAAAATAAAATGCACAGCCATAACTTTAAGAGAGTACAAACTCATTCTCATTTGCAAATTTAGGATATATACCTTGTCACTAATTGCATCTTGTATAACTACTATATCTGTAGAGATAGAACTAATAATTTCTCCAGTGCTGGTCTTCGTGTCGAAAAAAGTAATATCTTGGCTCAAAACAGATTTTAAATATTGCATTCTCATGCGAGCTGATTTTCGCTATCCTGTTTACATCCAACATGAGACCTCTGCATAAATCCATACAAACAACTTATTTTCAGCTATTCAACACTGTGGATTGTTTGCTGGAAGGAAAATGATACAAAATATCAACTACTCTAGAAGGTATAGGCCGTGTGTTCAGTGGATGTATTTATTTTAAATTATAAAACCAAAAATATAAATAAAAAATTGAAGTGAACTTTAACTAAGTACGAGTACAAAAACCCCTTGTCTAATATTCTCTTTTTACTTGCAAAATATTCAAACCAATAATCACACACCAAACCATGACAAACAAAAGTTGTGAATTGGATTGGAACATACCAAACCATCCCGATACCATGATGACAAGTCCCAAGTAGAAGAACTGGAGAGCGTGCTGCAAAAGTTGCTAGACAAATTAATACTGTATGCTCAAACTTTAGTTCAGTAAAAGTGCAATTCTAAACTGTCTTTTTCTCTTGTTTACTTCGAAAGGACTCAAATTGGTCTAGCCATAGAACAGCGGAAACCTTCAACATAACAAAAGTCTCAACCATACAAGAAGGTTACAAGCTTGTTATGTAAGGAAACATTATGTTCACTATTAAATAAAAAAATATTTATTGAGAAGGAGAGGCTACTAAAAATGAACAATTTTACAATATCCTGCTTTCTTGACACTGGAATACTATTTTTTTCTGATTAATTTTAAGTGTGGCATAATATATATTTCCTGTGCTAAAAGCTAGTTAAGGTTGTTTGTGAACATTCTAGTGAGATTTCCAATGAAGTGTGATTATCATATCCACATTTGAGGCATCAATGTGACAATGACTTCTACCTCAAATAAACTGAAAGGAATTCGCATGGAAAGAACAATTTAGAATGCAGAAATTGGAGTATAAAAAACACTTATAGACCCTATCTTCCCTTCATAAGCCTGCAACTGCGCTTTAAAAACTTAAAATGAAGTAAATTTATTATGAATTATCAACATATAGCTTTGTAAATATACATTTCTGCAAGCTATGAAAACGACAATAAAAAATATGAGCCCCAGATGAGTTTAGCATTCTAGCAGCAAAATATTCTAACCAAGAAGACATAACACTGGTGTATTGGTTGGCTTCTACAGCCTAGATGCTTTATGTTTTGTCACAAAATGTAAAGCTGGCAAAGAAGGTGGGACCACTAAATTTATATGCAATTATGGATGTAATGAGGGAAAATCTTTTACTGCCTTATATACCATGGGAGGAGGCATCTCCATGGGATATGGTTGGATTTAAAACCCTCAGAATCAGTACCAAAGGAAGTTAGAGAAAAATACATTTGGGAAGATGAAGAAGCACAAAGAAAGCATGGTAATAAGAAACAAAAGGTTCAATCCAGTGCCAGATCTAGATTGTTCAGCCAATATCCTAGTGCAAGTTGTTCCACAACCATGCTTAGAGGGCATGGGACAATAGTAGATTTCCTTAATAATGGTGCCAAGGGTGAGATGAATGTGAAAGCAGTGAGGTTTCTCTATTCATGTGGTATACCATTCAAATTTCAATGTTCTTCACTCCCCTTATTGAAATGAGATTGTTAGTGCCATCAACAATGCCCCTTAAGGTTACATCAGCCCCAGGTATGAGAAAGACAAAACCAAGTTACTTAGCAAGGAAAAATCCAAAATCCAGAGAGCTCTAAGACAATGTACAAATGCTTGAAGAGAATATGGATTATCCATTGTATCTGCTCATTGGACAAATTTTGAAATCATGTCATCGATAAATCATAAATGTTCTTATTGTGTCCATTCATAATGTGGTCTTCCATGCAGCCCATGATTCCACATTTGGTGACACTGTTGCTAATATTCCGTAGCTCTTACCGAAAACCATTACAAAAATTGGGTTGTGTCATGTCATTCAATTAATTATTGATGATGCACCTAATTTTCATACAACAGGAGAAATCACCAGATGCACCTAATTGCAAGGCAGCAGAAGCAATCATTGAGTATGTAAATCCTCACGTTTTTGTTCTAGGTTTTGGTGCATATAGTGAGCCTTTGATGCATGATATTATTAATTTGAATCCTAGCAAATGATGAATGAATACCTTGCACAAAAGAGGGAAAAAAATAAAATTCATCACCACTGATGAAGCCAATTAATACATTTTTCACCCTCATTCTAAGTTGGAGCTACTTAAGCTTGTAAGGACCAAATTTGTTACATATTACCTCAATATTAACATAAAAAAAGTCTTTTAGACTTATTATTTGAAAATTGCTATTTTTATTGAGTTGTATCATCGTCCTAGGTTCTAGAATCCATGTTTTTTTTATTTTTATATGTTTTCAAGTAAAACTATGCCATTCGAGTTGCATGTCTTCTAGAAATATGGGGTACCTTCCAGCCTTCCCCGAAATCTGTCCTGTCATCTCCCTATCCCTGCGACACTAAAATTAGATGCAATAGCGAAAGACAAATTGAATTAGTTTTGGCACAAGTCAACTTTTGTCATGTACTAAAAAACCCTTGGTTTGTAAATTTACTAGTTCCTTAGGTTGACTTACCAAAGTCATAGGAAACAAGGAAAGGGGAAAAAAAAGGATGCTGGTGAGCATATGTACACAGCTCTTACACCTTTGACTAAAAAACAATTTGAGCTTTTTGACTTTTAGTTTTTTCTTATATCACAATGTCAATATGCAAAACAAAATAAAATGCACAACCATAATTTTAAGAGAATACAAACTCATCCTCATCTGCAAATTTAGGATATATACCTTGTCACTAATTGCATCTTGTATAACTACTATATTTGTAGAGATAGAACTGATAATTTCTCCAGTGCTGGTCTTCGTGTCAAAAAAAGTAACATCTTGGCTCAAAACAGATTTTAAATATTGCATTCTCATGCGAGCTGATTGTCGCTCCCCTATTTTCATCCAACATGAGACCTCTGCATAAATCCATACAAACAGCTTATTTTCAGCTATCCAACAATGTAGATTGTTTGCTGGAAGGGAAATGATACAAAATATCAACTACTCTAGAAGGTATAGGCCGTGTGTTCAGTTGATGTATTTATTTTAAATCATAAAACCAAAAATATAAATAAAAAAGTGAAGTGAACTTTAACTAAGTACGGGTATGAAAACCCCTTGTCTAATATTCTCTTTTTACTTGCAAAATATTCAAACCAAAAATCACACACCAAACCATGACAAACAAAAGTTTTGAATTGGATTGGAACATACCAAACCATCCCGATACCATGACGACAAGTCCCAAGTAGAAGAACTGGAGAGCGTGCTGCAAAAGTTGCTAGACAAATTAATACTGTATGCTCAAACTTTAGTTCAGGAAAAGTGCAATTCTAAACTGTCTTTTTCTCTTGTTTACTTGGAAAGGACTGAAATTGGTCTAAGCATAGAACAACTGAAACCTTCAACATAACAAAAGTCTCAACCATACAAGAAGATTAAAAGCATGTTATATAAGGAAACATTATGTTGAAGGCTACTAAAAATGAACAATTTTACAATATCCTGCTTTCTTGACACTGGAATACTATTTTTTCTGATTAATTTTAAGTGTGGCATAATATATATTTCCTGTGCTAAAACCTAGTTAAGGTTGTTTGTGAATATTCTAGTGAGATTTCCAATGAAGTGTCATTATCAAATCCACATTTGAGGCATCAATGTGGCAATGAATTCTACCTCAAATAAAATGAAAGGAATTCGCATGGAAAGAACAATTTAGAATGCAGAAATTGGAGTATCAAAAACACTTATAGACCCTATCTTACCTTCATAAACCTGCAACTGCATTTAAAAAGTTAAAATGAAGTAAATGTATTATGAATTATCAACATATAACTTTGTAAATATATATTTCTGCAAGCTATGAAAACGGAAATAAAAACTATGAGTCCCAGATGATTTTAGCAGTCTAACAACAAAATATTCTAACGAAGAAGACATAACACTCGTCATCATCAAAAACTGATACCTACATAATACCAACAAAATTGCAGCACAACATTATCATCACTTACATAGCATAACTTTACTTTCCCTTCAAACTTATTATCATGGATATTATGCCCATAGTATCTCTTGAAGGTGGAAAGCTTGATTTTTTCCTTAATCTTCTGTTTGTTAATCATAGATTCTGTACATTTGATAGAGTGTTTGAGAATGGTGATTACAACTAATCACTCAGAAAGTTGGAGATGTGCATCGAGTTGCTCAATAACATAAGCAATCAAACAATGTAAACCAACAAGGTGTTGAATGCGCATTAATAAGAATTAATATCGTAATGTTAGTAAGCAAGTTTCGATCATGTGCAGACTCTCATCTAATTTAGGATCATCGTAACAAGAAGGAATTTAAAGGAGGCTTACTTTCAAATTTATGAAAGGCGAACTAGTCACAGAAGACAAAGAAATCCCATCTCAGCCGCCACCATGCATACACTCACTTTAGGATCATCGTAACAAGCAGGAATTTAAAGGAGGCTTACTTTCAAATTTATGAAAGGCGAACTATTCACAGAAGACAAAGAAATCCCATGTCAGCCCCCACCATGCATACACTCACCCAACTCAGAAGAAAAGAAAGATTGAACTGAAAACTGATTTGGTTATATTTTAGCCTTGACTTAAATTGGATGCAAGGTATGATTACGAAGTTCTTGCTGTCACAGTACCCTATACAACACTACTTTAAAGGATAAGACCTGCTCTCCTATTAGAGCCTGCAAAGAGGAAATGATAAGCTTTTACCATTTTGTGTTCATTGTCTCTTGACCTGCTTTGAATGAAACATTTTAAGCAAAAGTAACTAGGAGTGTACAACCGGTAACATGGAATGTGATCATCGAAGCTTCTTCAGAGGCTGGTATATACTTCCCAAAACCCAGCGAGAGTATCAGTGCATAATAGGCATGGAGTTATATTAGAGCTCTAAGCTTCACAAGCCAAAAACAAAATGAAGTTACTTCAAAATAACAAAAGCTCACATGATTTAAGAAAAAAAATGCCTTCACCAATTAGTACCTTGTTTTACCTTGGAACAGGGTATATGACTTACAGCCCACCATTATTGGTCAGAAAATGCAACAATATATACGCATAGCCTGTTAATATTAAAAAAATTGTTGATATGCACAAGCATGAAATTTTAAGTAATGGCCATGCATGATTCCAATACAAAGCTATAGAGCTCCACGAATATTGAACCCTAGTTTAATTAATGATCATGCACAAATCCAATTTAAAGAAGTGGACCTCCAGAGTCCACACAAGCTAAACCATGGGAGTGGTAGTAGGGTCAAAGATATAAGATAAGATCCTACAACAAAGCACTATATTTAAAAAGGAGAAGGAATGAGGGAAGAGGAGACTATTGAAGTGAACTCAGTTCAATGACTCGAAACATTGGTTATGGATGACATCTTATCATATAAACTACAACAAACCACTCATCTATCTACCGATCTAAAATAGAACTGATTTATCTACCGTTTGGCAGCTAACTGGCCTATTGCTTCAAAGAGAGCATTGACATGCCGATTCACATAGCGCTTTGTGTGAAGGCACTTAATAGTGCTCAACAAATAGCAGAACCAGCCCAATGTTACAAAAGTATCGATATTGAAACAGTATGCACTATGCACAAACCAATCCGATCTATCTACCGTTTGGAAACTCACTGGCCTATAGGTTATAGTTCACATGAAAATTCTTAAGATACATAGCACATTTTGCAGGTTTCCTTCAATTTCTTTTTATAATGAAAGAGAGGACAATTGCTTAAACAATAAAAACGGAATTATTATATAAATAATAATAAAAAAAGGTTCTGGTATCAATCCTTTCTCGTAAAAAAATATATACTCAAAATATCCTCAGTTCTGTAATTTATTAACTCTCAAACAGAGTTTGGAAATACATTTTTGTTTTGTAAATACATTTCTGTTTTGTTCTGACTTTTTTGAGAGACTTCTCTTCCCTACAAAAATAAGTTACTGAATGCCAAATTCCAGCCTAAAGTCTGCATTTCACACAAATTCAATTGAAAAGCCTCAAATGATATGCTTTTGGTCGACAGAGTAATCCAATAGCGAGGTTTCACATTTTTATCATAGTTAAAAGCCGATTGCTGAGACCATGAATACAGTCCTACATTATTTTGTTAATGTCTCAAAATATGCTTCAATTTTCTATCATTGGAACAATAATGTACACCACATTCTATTTTACATGGGATTTAACAAAAAAATAGGTAGCCCAAATGTAGGTAGCCCAAATAGGAGCATGAGGCTGTCCTCTCTTTTTATTCTTTTTCTTGCATAGTTTGCCCTAAATTCCTCAGATGGTGATCTTATATTTGTGATATGATTACATTTTTGATAAGTTTGACCACCATTTTCAAGAAAAGGAAATATTGAGAGAATTCACCCTTACCAGCTCATTGAGAAACCCATTTTGGAACCTAGCCTCTGACTCTATCTTCTGAGCTATCTGGAAGTTGATGAAAATAATACAAAAGGCCAAGATTACCTTCACAAACCACTTCAAAAATTATAGAGCAATTTCATTACAGAACTCAATACAGGATCCCTTTATTGGGGTTTGTAGATAAACAAGGGTTAACAAATATGGGATGCTGGTCTACATTTTTGAGCTGGGAAACCTTACGATGCAATCCATAAATCTCTTCGTCCAAGTCCCCATGAATGGATCGACCCACAACTGCAATTGTTCGCTATGGGGATTCGATCCGCTGCTCAGCCCCTCTCTGCAAAAAACAAGCAATATCACCGCACACATATCTCCATAAAATTGATAAAATAGCAATGGGCATACTCAATTGAAAAAATTGAAAGGAAAATGATGGAATGGTACTTTGATCAGAAGGGCAGAATTCCCTCTGGGCATGGATGCCATAAAAAAAAAAGTTGATGCAACCGTTTGGAAAGAAAAATTGTATGGGTTTCTAGAACGAGTACATGGGAGGAATGCCACCATTGAAATCAAACTCCCAATAATTTTAAAGGGCATGTTTCAAAATATGGCATTACATATGAAAAAGATTCTCCTACTGCCGGCATTCCTGCGCAGATAAAGAAGGCAGCCACCACCGGTTGTGACCATTCATGCAGTAATGGCATCTCTGCTCCACATTCTTTTTCATGTGGCCAACTTTATGTAGAAAAAAGGGGAAGCGTTGAGAAAATGGGCTGCGTCTATGGGGTTTTAGGCTCACAGTTCAGGCGGTTCGGGTTCATGCGCTTGACAGTCGATTCAGGTTCATGCGCTTGACAGTCGAAGGAGTTGTGGCGATGATGAGATCTAATGGTTAAATTTTTGAATCGTCTAACAATTGATCAAAGGGTGCTAAAGGTGACAGAGTGGCATTTCAGGGGAGTGTTCTTCACAGGGAAACGCCTTATGGCGTAATAATTTTTTTTCGTGTTAACTAATGATTTTTGTCTAAGTTTACTAGAAAGATTATTTGTAAATCAATTCCAAATACCAAAATTTCATAGATAAGAGTTGGTGATAGAACTTACTTTCATAGATGTATTGATATGGCTTACGTTCATCTTCTTCTTCTTCCTTTTTTTTTTTTTTTTTTTTTTTTCCAGTATTGAAGAACTATTGCATAGCCATACATAGAACTTTTTTCTCTTCTTTTTCTTAATTAATGTTTTTTGCCTGGGTTCACTCGTAAGGCTATTTGTAAATCAATTCAAAATACCAAAATTCCATAAATAAGAGTTGGTTATAGAACTTACTTTCATAAAGATGGTGATATGACTTACTTTCATATTTTTTTTTTTGGCATACCCATACATATAACACTTTTCATGATTAAATATCTATGTTATAAGATTGGAACGCAGGTAAAGAGGTTATCATTAAACCCTCTAACCAGCCAGGCTATATGAGTGACGCTTCCTATAGTATAAATATATGGGTGACGCCTTTAAAATTAACCCAGCCAAAGTCCACAGTTGTGAATGAAAGAAAATATCTCTCGCTACAAACAACCAATATCATGTTGCATATTTTCAAATTTTTATGACAAAATTCTAATTCGGTTCGAACTGTGAATGAAAGAAAAATATCTCTCCCTACAAACAACCAATATCATGTTGCACGAAGAATTTTGGGGTCTATTGAAACTTTTATGAAAAAAGTTCTAATTCGGTTCGAACTGTTATCAATCTATAGACAATATACAAATTGAATGCTTTGATCGAGAATAAAAAAAATTTGAAAGCCTCCTCTCAGGAGGATTTTATTTTTCTCAAATCAAAACGTACATGACTGTCAATTACATATGTAAAGAGAATCAAAGACCAATTAATTTGTAAGAGCACACTGTCGTCGTATTTGTCCTGCAATTCCTGTGAGCGCACCAATTCTGCTCATCTTCTCCATAGACACTGTAAAATCGGAGAAGAACAACGAGCCCTACGATTCTATATTGACAAACGCTTGTACCTCGTTGTTGGTCAGAAGTGCGGCATCAGATTGAAAGAGGCCTTTGTGGTTCATTAGATTGGTGTAGTAATGCGTATCAAACGTTCGAAAGTTGTTGGGATCCATCTCTACCATTGTATTTTTGCACTCTGGCTTGCATTGTAACTTCAGTTTAGCTGCATAATGCTTGTTCAAGGACGGATCCATATTTCCCTTTCCTGTAAAATTGTAAAGCCGGTTGCTAAAGGAGCTGCAGTGGGATATCCCTATAGTGTGGACACCTGTAGGCAACATTGTTATACATGTTGGAATTTAATTCCAACTGCAACACAATAAATGTTGAACAGAAATCTGATTTCCGAAGATATTTCATGTTGTTCGATGCTGCAAAGTCACTGCTGATATATTGCACATTAATGTGCATTAAATTCACAGAATTTAATTCCCCTGCAACCGCCGAATTGTTTTCACTGAGAAAGGCATCACCGCTTGCTACATTTAATACGCAGATAAGCGTTACAGGATATTTTGGTTATTTTATTGTTTAAACTCAGATATTTTTTTCTCTATAAATGTAATGAACAACAGTTCTATTTTTAAGAGAATGACTATGTTTTTAAGAGAATGAATAGTAGTTCTGTTTTTAAAGAGATAAGGTTAGAATACTAAATAGAGAGTCTCTTCTGTAAACGCACAACAGTGCTGAACTTGCAATTTTCTGAGATAGAGAAAATTGGTTTCTGGAACTGAAGTGTTCCGGTTGTTATTCCTCTGTCAAGAGGAAGATGAATTTGTATCAGCTTGTTTATTGTTTATGAGTACAAGTTAAATTTCTGTTGCTGTTTCACCACTTGCACGTTGCTGTTACACTAGTTTCAGTGTTGCTGAGTATTGTTCTTTTTTCAATTTTATTTTAAATTATCAGAAATTTTTCTGTTGTTGCAACACCAAGTCTACGTTGCTGCAACACCAAATCTACGTTGCTGCAACACCAAACTGTGTTTTTGCAACACCGTTTCGAGTAAGCAATTTTCTGTTTACCATGTTAAAAAAAAAACAGTGTTATTTAGCGTTGCTGCAACACTTAACTGTGTTGCTGCAACACCATTTCCAGAAAACGATTTTTTCAGTTTTCTATGCAGAAACAGAGTAAAAAACAGAGCATTTTTTTTTATTCTATCTGTTATGGAATTTAGCAGAAAATTCTAACATGGTATCACAGTTGGTCTAGGCACTCAGTGAGTCAAAAACAGAGTTTGTTTTTCAGTGTAGGAGCTGTAGGAAGCTTATTGAGTAGATTTTTTCCAGCAGAGAAAGTTTTTGCTTGTTTTTAATTTTACAGTCAGTATCTCTTCTTTACCTATACAGAGTTAAGATAGCAGATGCTAGAACAAGTTTGACAAATTCCCAACTGCCACAGTTTAATGGGAAAAATCACAGTTATTGGTCCATAACAATGAAAGCATTGTTTTCTTCACAAGGAATATGGGAGCTAGTTGAAACTGGCTATGTTAAACCTGCAGATGCAACAACATTGGCTGCTTTGACAGTAGCAAAAAGAGACCAGTTGAAGAGTGACAAGAAGAAGGATGCCAAAGCCCTATTTTTCCTCTTCCAACCAGTACATGAAAGTGTTTTTCCACGGATTCCAGCAGCAACAAAATCCAAAGAGGCATGGGATATTCTCAAAACTGCCTATCAAGGCATGGAGAAGGTGAAGACTGCAAAGTTGCAGATGTTGAGGAGAGACTTTGAAACACTCAACACGAAGGAATATGATACAATAGATTCATTCTTCACTCAGGTTATTGGGCTGATAACCCAGATAAGATATCATGGTGAAATTTTTAAAGTAAGAAGGATCGTAGAGAAGATCTTGCGATGTTTACCCTCAAGGTTTGAAGATGTTGTGGTAGCAATAGAAGAAACAAAAGATCTCTCACAGTTCACGGTAGATGAACTGAGTGCTTCTCTTATGTCTCATGAACACAGACTGAGTAGAGGAACAGATTCCTCATTTGAGCAACATTCAAGACTCAGATGTCTTTTAGCCAAGGAAAAGGTCGAGGTAGAGCAAATAACAAAGGTCGTGGAAGAAGCCAAAACAGAGGCAGATATTATCCTGCAAGCACAAGCGGAAGGAGCTGCAATCAAAACTAAGATGAAGGTTCAAGCAAACAACAAGCTCATGGACAAAGGTATGACAAATCCCAAGTCCAATGTCATTATTATAAAAAATATGGGCACTACGCCAATGAATGTAGAAAAAAACAAAATGACATGAATAGTCATAAGAAGAGCTTTGGCGTAAATCACATAAGAAAGACCTTTATCGACACGTTTCGAACCAACTAGTGTGGTTCATCGTCACGACAAGTTGAAGAAACAGATCTGGCCTAGCAGGTTAAATAGACTGAGCAGAGACTCCAACGGATATATAACAACTATTTTTGACCCTAGGACCCAGCCCAACTTATATTAGTAAATTTAATATTAT
>APFE031384549.1:29710-46309 GCA_000404065.3 Pinus taeda | reverse complement strand
ATAATACCTTAAATATTATATTTAAGTTAATTATTGTCTTAAAAAATTACCTTTATAAATACAATACAAAACTCACATTATCATTATATCTATACAGACTATATCTTTAATTAAAGTAATTTCATATAAATAAAATATAAAACAAACTTTATTATTGTTTCTATATAGACTGTGTTAAATTCATAGTTATCTAGATAAAAACAATAGTTGAAAATTCCATAAAATCTTATATAAATACAATATAAAACAAACCTTATTATTGTTTCCATATAGAGTGTCTTTAATTCATTTTTATCTAGCTAAAGACAATAGTTGAAATTGACATTAAAATGATATTGCAAAGAATATTATTTCTTTTATATAGATTGTGTCTTTAATTCATTTTTATCTAGCTAAAGACAATAGTTGAAATTGACATTAAAATGATATTGCAAAGAATATTATTTCTTTTATATAGATTGTGTCTTTAATTCATTGTTATTTAGCTAAAAACAATAATTAAATTTGACATTAAAATTTCATATAAATATAATATAAAACAAACCTTATTATTGTTCTATATAAACACTGCCTTTAATTCATTGAAATTGACATTAAAATGATATTGCAGAGAGTATTAGTGTTTTTATATAGACTGCGGCTTTAATCCATTGTTATTATCTAAGTAAAGACCATAGTTGAAAAATTGACATTAAAATGATATTGCGGAGAGGTTTCACTTAAGATAAGTAAATTCAAATATTATCTAGCTAAAAACAATAGCTGAAACTGATATAAAAATGATATTGCAGAGAGTATTATTGTTTTTATATAGATTGTCTTTAATTCATTATTATTTAGCTAAAAACAATAATTAAAATTTATATAAAATTTCATATAAATACAATAGGAAACAAAACTTATTATTGTTTTTATATATGAAACAAAATTTATTATTGTTTTTATATAGACTGTGTTAATTCATTGTTATTATCTAAGTAAAGAGCATAGTTGAAATTGACATTAAAATGATATTGCGGAGAGGTTTTACTTAAAATATAAGTAAACTAAATAGTTGAAATTGACACTAAAATGATATTGCGTAGAGGTTTTACTTAATAAATTAAAATGTTATCTAGCTAAATACAATATCGCGGAGAGGTTTTACTTAAAATATAAGTAGACTAAATCGCGGAGAGGTTTTACTTGAGATATAAGTAAATTAAGTTTTAATTAGTATATATGTTTATACCTCCACGCTGTTCCATTCACGATTTCTCCACTTGAGGATAATCCAATCTCGTATACATCTTGTGCTAAACTTTGAAGCCTATTGGAATGAATTTTCATTATATATGAGCATAGCTTGAACCATATGATCAATGTGGTATTTACATAACAAGGATTTTCTGACTCCTTATTGGTCGGCCGACATTGTAATTCTACCTGTTATCTAGCAGTTTGTCATGGAGATTGTGCAAACGCTATCTTCGGTAGTTGTGATCAAACCTTAAAGAACCTGTGGTTGTTGACGTCTTAGTGTTTTCTCATCATTTGAATGACTATGTGTGCCTCCGCGCATTTGGTATCCTTGTCAGCTCTCCTCTTTTCTACTACCCATGGAAAATTTCAGCCATTACTCGCAACTCTGGCAGAGAAACTTTACCCTCTCTCCGACTTGGTTTTTTGCATTCTGATCTAAGCAAATTTTATGACCTCTTTTTCCTGGTCTTTCTAAACACTGTAGGTTTATTGTTTGTCGAACTAATTTTTTTCTCTATTGTTATGTTTTGTTTGTAGGATTAAAGCTTCCTAGTTTCTTGTTCAGACTCAGAAGTAGAAATGCATAGCCAACCAGAGTGGCAAATTTTTTGCCATAACAAGGTAAATACAAAGTATCTTCCTAGAGATTATAAAAACTTCTTCATAACTTAAGGTGCCGAAGGAGTTTCTTACTATTTGGCCAATGTCTTTGTTCTAACCATACACATGTATAGTTTCCGTCGTCTGTCGTAGTGGGTGTTTGACATCTTTGGTATAAGGTTATAATGGAGGGTTTTACACTTAATTTTTTTCCCGCCCTTCTATGTTTCTATATTCAATTTTTTTTCCGCCCTTCTATGTTTCTATATTCAAGGTCTTTTCTGTAAAGATTTATTATGTGGAAAGTTTTTTTAACTATAACTGTTATATTAATTATTGAAAATCTCTTGGGCGGAAATCAAAACAACCATCAATATAATATTCACGATTTTTTTAGTTGCAGCTCTCATTTTCCTTAGATAGACATAGATTTACTCTACTCTAGATTACGGGATTGGGGTCCATATTGGTTCTTCATCATTCTTGCTTAACGTTCCTTGTGGCAGGAGGTATGCAAGGTTTACTTTTGCGTCTGCTTCCTTATTTGACCCACGTAGAATATGGAAAATGAGATACGAAGGAAAGTATTGGAGTGCATATCTCAGCTTTTGAAGTGTATTGTTGATCACCTGATCGCTGAAGTGATCCTCCGAATTTAATATCTTTATCAAAATTTTTGTTTTCCCGAAGACTTTTATTTCCTTAATGCCCTTATCACGTGCTATCTCATAGGCTTTTAGCAACCCTAGAATTTGTACAAGTCCCTAGTTGAAGTTATCTTCAAGAATACCATCTCCGGTGTAGGTCACTCTACCTTCTCTCGTTGTCCCTCGATTGCCTTTGGAGGCACCATAAAAAAGGTTGTTGTTTTACCATGTTTCCTCCACCAAGCTTGAAAATCTGTGTCCTTTTCTCATAGTCTCCATACAAGAGGTTTACTTGGGCAAGTGGTGTTTTTTATGTTGTCTCGAAATATATAAGTTCCCATCCATTTTTTTCTTCCATGAGAAGCATGTTATCGTTTTTAAGGGGACAATTGACCATAGTGTGGAGGAGTAATGCTTTTTCTTTTGCTGCCACCTTCAAAGGGGAGTTCGGAATGCTGTTGAAGATCTGGTCGTTTCTCGAGAACCATATTTTCTAGCACACATATTTAGGTACTGCTTTCCAAATTTTGTTCCATGCTGTCTTTCTTTGGGTCATGTGGGGATAACGCATTTTCCAGGTGCTCAAAAGGTTAGTTACTTTGACTTGCGAAGGGGCTGAGACATTGAGGACTTGAAGGATATAGTCCGAGACTTCTTGAGCAAAAGAGAAGTCCACAAACACATGCTCCATGATTTCATGGGCTTTAAGGCAGAGAGAACATCGATGTGGCCCGTGAAAACCTCTTTTAGTCAGATTGTCACGAGTTAGCACTTTCACATGCATTAATACCGAGGTGAAGAAATTTATTTTGGGGAGACCGAGAGGGTCCCACACTTGTTTCCACAAAGATGAAGTATGGCTTGAAGCTTGCTATGGTTGAAGAGAGGAAAATCCATGCCTTGCGTTGTAGATTCCAGTCTTTCCCCATCCCCATTTGTATGTGAACTGATGCGAGTCTTCTTCCATGAGGGTCTTTTGACTACGCATTTCATCTCGAACTCAAGGGATTTCCTGAGTCTGCCATTTTCTAGAGTCGTCCCATGACGAGATATCTGCCATGGTGAGGACTCCTTCCTGAATGAGTCAGTTCCTGATTTCTTTGATTGCTTCATTTTTTCTCAAAGGCGACTATCCCATTATGTTGTCTTGCAAGAGCATCATGTTTTTTCCATTGCCAGGAATGTAATACAAGTGCTTTTGGAAGGACTCTATCCCACAACAGTAGAGATGTCATTTCAACATTCATTTGATGTTGTTATCTATATGTATGTTCCTTAGCGATGAGCCTTTTAGATATTTTCTCCATATGACCTCACTCACAGGGTGTTTTTTGTTTGAGAAGAGGGTCCAAAGTATTTTACCTCTAAGAGCCAGATTGGCAAGGCTTGGTCTCTTATTTACAGGCCTCCTTCAGATATGGGGCATTTAACTATATCCCAATTCACTCGATGGAATTTTCTTTGGTTTCCTCTTCCTCCTCTCCACAGAAAATCCCTGATAAGTCTCGAGATCTGTTATGTGATCTTCTTTGGAGCCAGAAGAAAGGAAGCGTAATAAATAGGTAGGGAGGATAGTACAAATTTTATAAGGATGAGGTTGCTAGCATTGGTGATCCGTTGACCTTCCCAAGCTGTAACCTTGGACTTAATTTTGCTTATTACTTCTTTCCACAACGATAATTTGTTAGGGTCAAGGGTTATTGGTAACCCTAGATATGTGATTTTATCCCAAGAGGTGAATCCCAAAATGTGTAAGGAGAGGGCTATTCTCTTAATTGCTTGTTGATCCACATTCCACCCATATATTGCACTTTTCATTTTATTTATAAGAGCTCCTGATATGCTCCAGAATGTTTGGAGAATTCCACTATAAACTTTGGTTATCTTGATGGACGTTCCGCCCAAAAGAAGACTGTCATCTACAAATAGTGTGTGATTGAGAGGCTCTAGCCCTTTCATCAACGTGACTCCTCGAGCTATCCCTCTCTTTTTCACTGTTAGTTTTCTACCTAGCGAGTTTGCCATTAGAATGAACAAGAAAGGCAAGAGAGGGCAGTCTTGCCTTATTCCCCTCTAGGCTTGGAAATAGTTTGTTGGACTGTTATTAACTAAAAGAGCTATCCATGGCTTTTCAATATAAGCTTTAATCAAATTGATAGACTTAGAGTTGAAACCAAAGGGAAGGAGAACTTTTTACATGAAAGAAAGATTTACCAAGTCGAATGCGTTTTCCATGTCTAACTTTATGATCATACCTTACTCCTGCCGAAGATAACTGGTATGTATGACTTCTTGTACCTATATTACATTGTCCAATATATGTCTCCCTTTGACAAAGCTACCTTGGGTGGGAGAAATGAGTTTCCCAAGCAGTGGCTTGATTCTATTTGCCAGTAGTTTTGTCAAGATTTTGTATGATGCATTAGAGAGCGAGATTGGCCTAAACCTGTAAAGAGTGCCTGGATTCACTTCTTTTAGAATTAATGCAAGGAAGGTAGAGTTAGTATTGCCTCCCACCTTGGATTTTTTATCAAAAACTTTAATCATCCTCAGAAGATCAGTTTTTATTATTTCCCAGTAGATTCTGTAAAAATGAATTGAGAATCAGTGAGGTCCTCGTGCCTCTTCTGGTTCCATGGACCATATTACTTATAGATTTCTTCCTCGAAGAAAGGTTTCATAAGACTAGTGTTGTCCTCCTTTCTTACCAAAGATGGAATGTGGGAGAGAAATTTAGAGGTGACTTCTTCAATCCCATTCCTTTCCTCTTTATACAGATTCTAGAAATGATCTTCTACTGCCTTTTTTAGTTGTTCTTGTCCTTTGAGCACAGTCCCATCTGAGAAAGTGATTTCAGAGACATGGTTTCAGGATAGCCAGTGTCTATATTTCCTATGGAAGAAAGAGGTATTGCTATCTCTAGCTTTAAGCCACGGGCTATGAGACTTGAGCCTCCAAGTCTCTTCTTCATGGCAGAAGCCATGTAATGATTTGATTTGGGTAGCTTGTTATTTCTCTAAATCTCAAGAAAATATCTCCTTAGTTTCCAAATCCATTTGCAAATCTGATAAAAACTGAATTTTCTCCTTTCTGTTGCTAGTAGGAGAATTTGAGGGTTCTTTAATCCACTTTTTCGATGCTTTCTTGGTTATTATTAGTTTCTGCTCCCACATGAAGCTAGGATATCTTATCACAGGTATGGACCATGCCTTTAAAATAGTTTCCATGAACCCTTCTTTCCCTCACCAAAGTGGGTTGAATCTAAAGGGAATAGGGCCCAAATTTTTTTTCCTCTTCTAGCTGTAAGAGAATAGGTTTGTGATCTAAGGCTACCTTTCGGAGAATTTTCAAGGAGATTAGTCCTTTTCCTAGCAACAAAGATCTCTACACTAGGAAGCAATCTAGACAGGCAGAGATGTGTTATGCCCCTGCTCTATTCTTTGTCCAAGTATAAAGACCTTTATTTAGTTTGAAGTCCAGAAGATCCCAATGAAGTGTCATCGCCTATACTAATGGAAGCATGTTGTCCCTCTTGCTATTGCCACCTCTCTTTTCTTTTGGATCAATGACGAGGTTGAGATCTCCAACCACTATTATATTCTGAGGGGAATAAATGTCTAAGAAATCAGATAAGGTCTTCCAACATTCTTTCTTCTCTGTAAGCTGGACTGGAACATAAAGGTTGAAGAGCAAGATGGAGAGCTTACTAGAGGGGTGACAAAGTTTAGTGAGTATCCAATTTTGGGTCTCAAAGGAGCTTTCTAATTGATACTTGTCCTCTGACCACAAAGCTGCTAGGCCACCAGAGGTACCTCTTGCACTAATGGCCTTTCCTGCATTTTTTCGCCATTTTAATTTGTTGATCTCAAGAAGAGTTTCCCCTTCAATCTTAGCCTCTCGTAGCATGAGGATCTTGGGAGTTTCTATTTTCACAAGATCTGTGACTGCTTCATCTTTCGAAGGGTTCACCAATTTTCTGCAATTCCAAGAGACGATTTTCGTTATTTAACGAAATTGGAATGAGTTCATCCCCCTTTAGAGAGTCTTGTTTTGGTGTTCCTCCCAATAGACATTTCAATGGTGGATTGGCTGCCTTGCATTTTTTGCCTGTCCGACTCTTCTTCCCTCGCTCCCTTGTGAGATTTCCTTCCAACTCTTTTAGAGGGTCTCTTGAATGTCACATCTTCTGATGACCCAGAGGTTTCCAGGGGTTTTTTCGTGTCATTTCTACATATGTGGGTGAGGAGGAGGTTCTTGCTATGGTGTTATGTTGGGTTACTTCTATGTTCCTCTTTTCTGCTTCAAGTGAGGGGACATCTTGTTCAATCTCCTCTGTCTCTATTTATGGAATTTCAATTAGAGTGCTGAGGGTTTTGAATGGGTTTATTGAGGCCATTGTCTTCAGTTTCTCTCCTCTTATTTTTGTTTGAACAATTCCTCTTTAGGGGGTTCTAGACTCCATTGATACCTCTTTCCCTTTATTCCTGCTACTCACCTTGGCTAGGACTATTTACTGCACCTAGATCCATTTTTATCCTTTTGACTTCTCTAGATCTTCCTCCTCGTCTTTTTTTTTTTTGCATTATCTTGCGAAATGCCCAAATTCATGGCAATTTCTGCATTTGAATGGTTGTTTCTCATAGTCTAACTCTTGGATATAAGACCAATCTGCTATTGTTTACTTTATGGCTTTAGGTAACCCTATTTCCAAGTCATCTTTGATGCATATTCTTGCACATGAATACTGATCACTTCCCTCTACTCTGTCTATGTATTTTCCCAGGGTGTTACCAATCATTTCGAGTGACTTTGGGTTCCAGCAGTGATATGGAAGATGAGGGAGGCGTACCCACACTGGAACTACTGACGGCACATCTTATGTTGGATCAAACTCTACTTACCATGAGTTTAGATATAGATCATGAGGTCCCATGAAATATGGTATGTTCCTAAAGATGATATTTTTGTCTTCTACTGAATCAAAAACAAAGACAAAAAAGCCCTTACCAACTAGGAAGTTTTTGATTTCTTCCTTTACTAGTGGTCACGAGTTCCTCTCTACCCACACCTCGATAGCCTTGGTGGAAGGCCATAGCCCTATAAATTGACTGATGAGCCCTCTTTCAACTAATTTCAAAGCAGATCTCTAAGAATCTTCAACAGGCATGGCGACTATGGGGATGCTGTCGAGTTTCTTTACAAACTTTCACTGAGTTTCCCTTGCTCGGCGTTTACTACTATCGCCAATCAACTTCATGAACGCAAGGATCTCTGGTGTAGGAGTTGAAGGAGGAGGGGCCTCGGGGCCCCTCTTGAGGCCATGGCGTTGAAGGGAGTATTGTACTAGGGCCTGTTGCTGCACACGCGAATTGTCTCGAACCCGCTCTTAGGGTTTGATTTGCAACCTTTCATGGAATCGTTTCTAATTCTAGCCCTACATAAAACTTTAATGTTATGTTTGATGTCATAAATTTTCTTTCTATTTTGCAATGATTATTTGTAACCAATTGTGAAAGTCGAGATGTACTTGTTTTAGCATTGTTTGCTAAGCCTCTACTGAGCAATGTCTAGAAATCTTATCTACAATATACTACCCTTACCTTTTATGTTAAACCCTAATCATTCTGAGCACTTTTCCTGTAAATAGTTATTTCTTTAAATACAATTTTAAAATAAGTTTTCTATTTTTATGCCGATACATAGCCTTCCTATTGGAGTTGGATCCTTCCCATTGGAGTTGTTGCACCGATAAGCATCCCTTCTATTGGAGTTGGGCACTTTAATAATTTTCTTAATTAATCTTTTTGATTGGATGGCATAAATTGAAAGATGCCAGTTGGTTGTCACTATATCAATGGATAGAATTCAGACCACTAACTTACTTGCATGTCTAAATCACATATTTAAAGCATACTTAAATTAATTTTTTACAAAGGATGATTAAAAATTTATTGTACCTCTTCTTGATAACCACTTATGTTCATTAGTGAGAAATGTATTTAAAAAAACTTATAAAATATGTATTAAAAACATCGTTGATTGTAAAAGGTATGTATGTTTACATTCTTAAACGTATGCTGCTTCAGCCATTTGCCAAGTGTTTTTTCCGCAGTGAGAAATATATTTTAAAAAAATTATAAAACATATATTCAAACTTGAATTGATTCTAAAATGTATATCTATTCACATTCTTAAACGTATGCCTCTTCAACCATTTGCCAAGTGTTTTTTTCCACTCCATTAGCTAAACTGAGTGGTTGCCTATGTGTTACTAATTCCCTCACCCATTTCATGGTTAACCTGTTGCATTACACACTGAAGAAATTTTAATTTGTTTGATCTTTTGAGCTCAACTGCTACGAGATCTCATTTCAAGTCTACTCCATTATGTAAATTGAGTGGTTGCCTATGGGTTACTAATTCCCTCACCCATTTCATGGTTAAGGGTTTGCATTACAAGCCGATGCATTATGAATTTGTTTGATATTTTCAGCTCAACGATAGAGCTCATTTCAAGTTTTTTTCATTACTGATTATTTACATTTCTAAAGGTAGCTAATATTCACTTCCATAAAATTTATTTTAGTGATTTTAGACGGTTTTTTGGTAGAGGATTGTTAGGCTATTATACATTTATCTCGTCACTCGTTATTTATATTTTTAGAGCTAGCGAGTATTTTGTTTCATAAAAGTTTTTTAGCCATTTTAGATGGTGTTTTGGTAGAGGATTGTCAACATGTTACAGATTTAACAATCATAAATTTTAATCTCAACAATAGACTTTGTTATGAGTCTGAGAGAAATATTGAAGAAGAATTGTTCTTCATGTTAGATGCAAGATACTCATATCAATTCCACAGTGGACCTTGCTATGAGTTTGAGAGAAATATTGAAGGAGAATCATTCTTCAAAGGATACTCATATCAATTCCTTCAAGGTTTCAGTCTGCTTTAGAGACATGAACTTAAGTCCTTTCAGTTTTTGTTTCTTTCTACAAAATTACAGAGTAAAATGAGGTTTTATAGGTTTAATAATTTGATAATAAGTAAAAATAAGTAATCTTTTAGCTTTATTATTTTGTATAGAAAATTCAAATAATGTTTTAGGGTTTTATTATAAAGTAGAGTTGGTGTATAGTTTTTCTGTTGCATCTTATCCTCAAAGTAATACACAAGGGTGCTGCGAATTCAATTCATTTTTTCAATACCATGTCTCATATTTACACTATCATTTTTCAGTATTCTTTCTCATATTTACATGGTATGATTTTGTATTAAATATGTGTTTATTTTGTGGATTTGTAGCATTGCTGCAAAGTTGCATTGTTCATTGTACTAAAAATGTTAGTTATGGGGAGGAGTGGAATTTTGTACTGAAAGTAGAATTAAATTTTATCATCCTAATGTACGTTTAGATATAATTATGATGAAAGGAGTTTCTACAATAATCTCTTAAATATTGATGGCAATTTGCCATACATTTACAATGTTTTCAATAAAATAAAGTATTAATCTATGTCTTATTATTAATTTTTTGTTTGTGGCTATAAACATGGGTTCCTTGTTGCAAAGGTGCATTGGATTAAGAAACTTCTATTACAACCATTCTTCTATAACAATAAAATTGTCATTTTGTTTGAGATTCGAGTTAAGTCCGGTGTAAGCAGTGTTATGTGATGTCTAACCAGTGTTGTGTAATTAGGTTTATAATTGATCATATATTTTATTTGATTGATAATCAATAGAATTATTTTTCTACATGAATGAAACAACCATATATTTTTTCAATCCTAATGGAAGATTGCAAGGCATATTATTAACATATAGGTTCTCTAGGTGTTTTAATTGAAATAAGTCAGCACCATTGAAATTTAAAAAAAAACAACTGATTCTTCAATCATGTTGTATGACACTTAATATATATTGATTAAATATCCCTAATCAATTTGCGAGGAATGTTACGATGAGATGGCCAAATGTTATAAGAGTAATCCTAAAAAGATCTTGTTTATATAATTCTTTAGTTAAGCATCTTGTAATTCATTTTATAATAATTTGAAGTTTATTTTTAAGTTGCAAATCAATTTATAATAAAATTAGGTTTTAAGTCCTTTTGCCTATTAGATTTTACTATTAGTTTAATAATTTAATATTATGTTTTAGTATTAGTTTAATGATTTAATATTAACTTTATGTATAATAATAATATCAAGTTTAATGCATTAATATAGTTTAATAATAATAATATTTTATTCCATGCCAGTAAATAAAAATGACAATTAATATGGTTTGTGTATGTGATGATATATATCTACCTTTTGATTTTATTTTATTTTATCAAATTTTTCATTTCTCTTTTCCAAAATGGTTAACATAATGCAATGCCATCAATGATATGTATTTTTTATTTTAAAAATAAAATAAATAAAATATATATAATATAAATAAATAATATAATATATATATATATTATATATATATATATTTTATATATATATAAATAAAGCTCTTGATCTACAAAGCTCGATGTATATAATATTATTTTTTAATAAGATGTCTTTTGATTGTGCTTAAATACTAGTACAACAATTTTAAAAATGTGGTTGATATTCATGCATAGCCTTATATCAACCTTATTAATGGTTATTAGGTGTATAATGTATAATGTGACTATTAAAAAATTAACTATTGTATATTGTTTATAATATAATATTTATTTTATAATATTATATATATATATATATATATATAATATATATATATATATATATATATATATATATCAAGAGTGGTTATTCATATTACTTAGATTTAGATCTTCAAATGTAACTCCAATTTGGTACAAAAAATACTTTATGAAAATGTTGAAATACAGATTTTCCGATAGGAGAGGTTTAATTTTATTATTTGAAATTTTGTAACTTAATATATTGCAATTTGAAAATTTAATTTAAGGTGCTATTTCTTTTATTACTGTGGTTTCATAGTTTCTTAGGTTGAAAAAAAATGTGGAATTTGATATAAATTGATTTGATAATAATAAGTTTTGATTTAATATACATTGATTTTATAAAAAAATGCAATGTTTTAATGGACATTGATTTTAACACAAAACACAGGTTTAATTTTATTATTTCAAAATTTGTAATCTAATATATTGCATTTAAAAAATTTATAATAAGGTGCTAATTATTTTTATTAAAGTGGTTTCATCGTTTTTAGTTATAAAAAAATAATGTGGAATTTGATATACATTGATTTGATAATAACAATTTTTAATTTAATATACATTGATTTTTCAAACAAATCCAATGTTTTAATGGACATGGATTTTAATACAAAACATTGCTTTAACCTATAATGGTTCCAAATCATTTTAATGGAATCTCTTTTTAGTCTTTAACACCCTCATCAATACAATAATGTGTAGTTTAACATACATTACTTTTACATAATAATTTGTAATCAATACACTATAATATGGTATAGTTCAATGTACATTACCTTTATATGACAATTTGTAATTTAATATTAATATAAAATGATTTAATGCAAAACATTGTTTTATATATAAATGATTTTATATGTTACTTTGTAATTTATGTTATTAATATATAGTTATTCATATATTATAAATGTTATAGATAATAATTTAATTAATGCGTTTAGTAATATAAATTAATGTTAGATGTTAGACTTTTGTGATCCATATTGATAATAAGGTTGTCTTTGGGATTAATCACATTGTAGAGATTTGGTCAGCGTCTTGAGCCAACTAATGTGGTTCATCCTCACGACAAATCATATTTGCTGAATGCTTCACACCATTTGTCATGAGGATCAACCACATTAGTTGGTTCAAAAAGTCGATCAAATTTCTACAATGTGATTAATCCAAAAAACAACCTTATTCTAAATAAAAATTAAATAACATATTAATTTTTTGATAATTACTTTAATAATGCAATGCATTAATATATTGATTTTTAATACTTCATATATTGAAGATTTGAAGATGAGAATTGGTACAATTAACATATTCGATTTTCTATCTTTCAAATCATCTAGGATAAAAAATTATTAAGGGAAATATTGTAAAGAAAATCATATAAATACATGAAATGGAATAGAAATAAATATGGAGGAGATACATTTTTTTTCCGCCCAACTATTTATACTTATTATAACACTAGGGTTTATATCCATATTCAACAATGGACAATCATGCTCAATCATGGTCAGCCATGGTTGATGATAGTCAACCATGTTTTATAAAATCAAACGTGGTCAACCACGATCAATTGTGGTCAAACATGTTTGAATGTCGCGTTAAAATTGTCTCGATATGAAAATCACCATTATCAACCATGGTCCAATGCCACATTGTGACAAATATTGTCTTGATATGAAAATAAACCATGGTCAACCATGGTCCAACATGGCATTTTCATAAGGATTGTCTCAATATGAAGATCATCCATGGTTAATCATGTTTACTTTAGTGTTTATAATATTTATCTTAGCCTTTATATACATTTGGTTTATACTATTAGTCCCTTCGGTTTAATCTTATTCCCTTAGGTTCATAATCCCTTGGGGTTTTATTATTAGTCCCTTGGGTTTTCTATTCCCTCGGGTTTATAATATCAATCCATTAGGTTTATAATATTAATCATGGTAAATGACAGTCAATAATAGGCAACCATATTCAACCATGCTCAAACCATATGGATATGGAAATCAGCCATGGTCCGACATTTTTTTCTCACAAAGATTGTCTCAATATGAAAATAAATCATGGTCAACCATGGTTAACCATGGTTCAACGTTGCGTTGTGATAAGAATTGTCTCTGTATGGAAAGCAACCATGGTCAAACATGTTTATTTTAGGGTTTATAATATTCATGCTAGGGCTTATATACATTAGGTTTATAAATTTTATACCTTAGGTTTATTATTCCCTCGGGTTTATAATATCAATCCCTTAGGTTTATTGATGTAAGTGTTCATATTGCTAGGGTTGAATATTGTTCAACAATGGTCAACCATGTTCCACCATGGTCAACCATGGTCAACCATTGTCTAATGTCGCATTGTGACAAGGATTGTCTCAATATGAAAATCAACTATGCTCAAGCATGTTTATTTTAGTATTTTGAATATTTATATTAGGGTTTTTAAACCTTGGGTTTATAACATTTGTCCCTCGGGTTTGATATTATTCCTTCAGGTTCATAATCCCTTGGGTTTATTGTTCCTTCTCGCTTATAATATCAATCGCTTCGATTTATTTTTCCTAGGTCAACCATGGTCAAACATGGAATTGTGATAAGGACTGTCTCTATATTTTAATCAACCATGGTCAACCATGTTTATTTTAGGGTTTATAATATTTATGTTAGGGTTTACACACCGTGGGTTTATAATTTTTATACCTTAGGTTTATTATTACCTTGGGTTTATAATACCAATCGATTTGGGTTTATTGGTGCAAGTGTTTATATTCTGACGGTTTTAATATTATTCAACAATGGTCGACCATGTTCAAGAATGGTCAACCATGGTCCAATATTGCATTGTGACAAGGATTTTATTATTTTATTATTTTTAATATTTATCTTAGGGTTTTTATACCTTGGGTTTATAATATTACACCCTTGAAATTAATATTATCTCCTTAGGTTCATAATCCCTTGGTGTTTTACTATTAATCCCTTGGGTTTATTGTTCCTTCTCACTTATAATATCAATCGCTTGGCTTTATTATTCCCTTGGCAACCATTCTTGATTATGATGTCAACCATTGTCAAACATGGCCCAACATGGAATTGTCCTAAGGATTGTTTCAATACGAAAATAAAAGATGGTCAATCATGTTTATTTTAGTTTTTATAATATTTATCTTACGATTTATATACATTGGGTTTATAATATTAGTCCCTTGAATTTGATATTATTGCCTTGGGTTCATAATCACATGGGATTTTAGTATTAATCCCTTGGGTTTATAATATCAATCCATTCGGTTGATAATATTAATCATTATCAACATGGTCAATCATAACCAACCATGTTCAACCATTGTCATATAAGGTTGGATATGGAAATCAAGCCTGGTCAACCATGGTCTAGCGTTGCATTCGACAATGATTGTCTTGATCTAAAAATCAATCATGGTCAACCATGGTTGGCCATGGGCCAATGTTGCATATTTGTGACAAGAATTGTCTCTATATGGAAATCAACATAGTCAACCATGGTCAACGATGTTTATTTTACGGTTTATAATATTGATGTTAGGGTTTATATACCTTGGGTTTATAATTGTTATCGCTTAGGTTTATCATTCCGTTGGGTTTACAATACAAATCTCGTGGGTTTATTGACCTAAGGGTTCATATTCCTATGGCTTAATTATATACAAAAATGATTAACCATAATCAACCATGGCCAACCATGGTCAAATGTCACACTATGACAAGGATTGTCTCAATATGAAAAATAACCATGCTCAACGATGTTTATTTAAGTATTTTCAATATTTATCTTACGGTTTTTATACCTTGGGTTTATAATATTAGTCCCTTGGGTTTAATATTATACCCTCAGGTTCATAATCCCTTAGGGTTTTAGTATTAATCCCTTGGGTTTATTATTCATTTGGGTTTATAATATCAATTAGTTGGGTTTATTATTCCCTTGGGTTTACAATATCAATCGAGGTCAACCATTGTCAACTATGGTTAGTCATGGGGTTTTAATATTAATGCCTTGGAATTATATTTGGGTTTACCAATGTTGGGTTTATAATATTAGTCTCTTAGGTTTAATATTATTCCCTTGGGATATTAGTATTAATCCCTTGGATTTATGTTTCCCTTGTGTTCATAATATCAAATGCTTAGGCTTATAATATCAACCATGGTCAACCATAACCAATAATGGTCAACTTTGGTCAATCATCTTCTGTTCCTGCATTATGAAACAAATTGTCCTCACTTAGGGTTTATATACCTTGGGATTATAATATTAGTCCCTTGGGTATACTATAATTCCCTTAGGTTCATAATCCCTTGGGGTTTTAGTATCAATCCCTTGGGTGTATTGTTCCTTTGGGTTTATAGTATAAATCGCTTGTGTTTATTATTCCTCGGTCAACCATGGTTTATTATGATGGAAACCATGGTCAACCATGGTCCAAAATGAATTTTGATAAGGATTAGATTAATATGAAAATGAATGATGGTCAATCATCTTTATTATAATGTTTATATTATTTATCTTAGGGATTATATATGTTGCTTTTATAATATTAGTCCCTTGGGTTTGATATTATTGCCTTGGGTTCATTACCCCTTGGGGTTTTAGTATTACTAACTTGTGTTCATTATTCCCTTAGTTTATAATATCAATCATGGTCAGCCATTATTAATCATAGCCAACCATGGTCAACCATCGTTGAATATATGATTATGACAAGGATTGTCTCACCATGAAAATAAACCATATTTATTTTAGTGTCTATAATATTTTATTTCCATTTACCAATGTTGGGTTTATAATATTAGTCCCTTGCATTTAAAATTATTCCCTTGGGTTCATAATCACTTGGGGTTTTAGTCTTAATCCATTGGGTCTATGCTTCACTTATGTTCATAATAACAATACCATGGGTTTATTATTAACTTGGGTTTATAATATGAATGATGGTCAACCATGGTCATCGATAACCAATGATGTTCAACTGTGTTCAATCATGGTCGGATCTCACATTATGACAAAAATTATCTCCACTTAGGGTTTATAAAGCTTGGGTTTATAATATTAGTCCCTTGGGGTTAATATTATTCCCTTAGGCTTATAATCCCTTGGAGCTTTAATATTAATCCCTTGGGATTATTGATCCTTTCGGTTTATAATATGAATTTCTTGGGTTTATTATTCCCCAGATAACCATGGTTTATTATGATGTAAACCATGGTCCAACATGGAATTGTGATAAGGATTGTCTTAATATGAAAATCAACGATGGTCAATCCTGTTTATTTTAGTGTTTATATTATTTTTCTTACAGTTTATATACATTGTGTTTATAATATTATACCCTTGG
>APFE031384549.1:0-28002 GCA_000404065.3 Pinus taeda | reverse complement strand
CCACTCCCTCTCTCTCTCTCTCTCTCTCTCTCTCTCTCTCTCTCAACATATTTTTCTATCTCCCTCCTATATACTCCCTCTCCTTCACCCTCTCTCAATATTCACCCCCAACATTTTTTTCTTTAATTCTCACTCTTCCTCTCACTTCCATCACCCTCTTTCATTCTCATCGCCCCATCTTTTTTTTCTAATTCCTACTCTTCCACTAACTTTATTATCTAATATGTCCCCCTCTCTCTCTTTCTTGCCCGACCATTGTCTCTCTCTCTCCCTTCCAGAGAAACATTTTCCAACTTTGTTACTTTCCTCCTCCCTATGTCAACCACAAATATCTTCATCCCTCTCCCTTCCCCTCACTCCTTTCGTATATATTTCACTCTTGACCTACTCATTTTCTTCTATCAATCATCGAATCATACTTTCCCACCTCACTCATTAATACCTTTTTATGTTGTACTAACCTATAATCCCTTGTAATTTGAAGCATATAATGATATTCATTATCTATATCTTATATAATATATTATATATTATAATATATATATATATATATGGATATTATATTGTTCGCTTGCGGCAACTGAAGAGAAACTTAGAAAAAATATGAAAAAATCGAAGCCAAATGTGATAATAATCACATAATTTATCTTTTTTTCCTTTCATTTTTCTTTTGGACATTCACGTGAGTTGTTTATTATAACCATTTCCAATTCACTTCATGATGTCTTCAATGGTGTTTGTTTTTCTAAGTCTAAGCTCTCATAAACATGAGTTCTCTTTGTACCACACCTCCCATTTATGTTGTGTGCCTTCTTTGTCTATTTTTTTAGTGTTTGTATCTCTTCTATGGGGCCCTTCTAGATATGGGTATGTTTTCCATTATGAAATGGTGCATTCCCTTCTACGTTAATTGTAGCGTCCTCTCTAGTTTCTTCTTCCTCTAAGATTACAAATCTTGGAAAAATAACCATGCATAACAACAATACTTTGTGTACAACTCCATAATTTTATGTAGAAGCATTTCATCATTTAGGTATTCAAAGATTGCACTAATGAGAAAAAAAGTATTATATTTTTTGCATGAAAAATAACATACCAACATTAGAAAACTAAAAAATCACATAGTTGGAGAAAATTTCTATAAATAGATTTATAATTTTAGGAAGCTAACTCATTTCATTTTTTTACACTTCATCTTTTTACACCATCTTCAAATTCATTGCTATAGTAACTCTAATTTTAGATTTGCATATGAGAAACCATCATTAGCCTACAACTATTGTTATGCTTATACTTATAAAACTCCCAATTTTGATACAATTATTTATGCATATGTTCTACATTTTGTAGAGTTCAAAGTAGCAAAATATGTACCTCTTGTAGTAGTGGGAACATATATATTTCTGTTTTTTAAATGTGAATATTTATATAACTATTCTCTTATTACTAACAATCATATGACTATCTTCCTTAATATTAAGCACTTTATTCATATTTATTTCCCATATATATTGGAAATCCACTGGACTATGTCTCGCCAGTTTTGGAGAGTTATTAGACCTATTTTCCACTCTAATTTACCAAGATTCCACTCAAAATTTACTTTTCACCATCTAAGTTCACATAATTTTTTTTAGAGTCTCTAATCTATATATGCCAAACACATTTTCCCAAACGTTGTACTCCACTCGTACCTAAACCATATGCATCAAAGGTATATTCGAATGTATATATATAATATATAAATTCCCTTTATAAATATGCAATAATCTTTACGTTATGATAGATATGAGATGCATTATATGTATATGTAAATGTGTGTATATTTATATCCGAAATGTGTAAATGTATATATATTAATGTAAACGAAATGGCCAAGAATGGATATCATATTTTTCTAATAAGTTATCATACGTGTCGGCATGCTTAAACTACAAAAGACTTTCTGAAATTGTCTCATCCACTAATCTATAATTTTTTAAATATATGTAACTTAATCATTCAAAAGATTACACGACAACGGTTGGCCTTATGAAATTCGTGACGAGGGCAATTGTTACGGACTCATGACATTTTCAACATTATTGTTTCTTAAATATTAAGATCTCATAGAATCTCTTAATTGACAACTCATTTCCAATTCTTCCCTACACTGGCACGCCCTTTATGTAATCCAATCTGCATATTTGTTAATATTATATATTCCTACTTTATGTTATTTTATAGCATTTTATATTACAGGAGTCTGCTTTAACCGATTGTATAGACATTAACAAAAATTTTAAGGTAATGATAACGACTTGACAATGTAGCGTATATTGAGATAATCTTTCTCAACTATATGAAAGTTTATGACAAAGCTACCTAAAATCTGTTCACGATGTAAATCATAGAATAGCCTCAATAATATAAAAATCACGGCATTCTGGTTTCTTGCAAATTTCTTAGGCTTAATTTTGATATAGATTAATTTGAATTTTGTAACCCAATTTGAGGTTTTTATTTTTTTATTATTTTAACAAATATTACATAAATTAACATAAGAATGGTATGTTAAATTTATAAGTATTGCAATCTAAATGTTTTAATGAGGAAAATGAATTCATTTGTAAATTTTGAAACATATTTTGTAATAATTGAAAAAAAAAAAAAAACGCGATTTTGCTCGGTACAAAAAACCCAACCCAGAAAAAATATCTTTTATAATCCACCAAAAAATTCATCGAACACATCAATCAACTAAATGTAAACCTGGACATGCAATTTTTGTTGTCATGTTAAAACATTAACTATGACACCTGATCCAAATCTCTTACCAGTTACATGGCCTAGTTTTCACGTCTAATACAGAAAGCAAGCCATAACAACAACTATGGTTAACGTGTCACGGCATGAATCTGTGCTTCTTCCCCACCAATTGTACTTCATCTTTGCCATATTCCTTCAATCATCAATTTTCGTTAATAAATTGTCACATGCCGATAATTCGCTGATGCATCGATTCGCTTTCTTCACGTATTTACTTTAACTGACTCACCATCCACTGCTTTATTATTGTTTAAAATAGATCTCGAATGGCCCGTAAACCGAAAGATATCGAATATGATACCCGCGATTGCCCATAACCCATATGTTCTTGCAATGTAGAACTCTCAAACTTTGTCCGTCAACAGTGTGGATTGGCGGGTCATATCAGCTTGGTTTTTGTTCATTTATAAGCATGAGTGCAGCCAGTGTCAATTATGAAACCTCGGGTGTCCTCAAAGTTAGTGCAAAGAGGAGGACAGAAGAAGCTCCAGTGATCACTGTGTATTGACAATTTGTAGACGGAGAGCTAACTGAAGAAGAGGGTTTTATTTGATTATCAATGGGGGAGCTAATTGAGAAATCAAAACCTTATGTAGCCATGATATGTTTGCAGTTTGGATATGCTGGCATGAATGTTATCTCTAAAGTTTCTCTTAATAGAGGGATGAACCACTTTGTGCTTGTAGTGTACAGGCACGCTGCTGCTACGGTTGTCCTTGCTCCTTTTGCCTTCCTCACTGAAAGGTAACTTTACTTAACAACCTCTGCACTGAATTCCTAGCTAGATAATCAGGTCATGAGTTAACGACATACATTTAATTGCAGGAAAGTGCGACCCAAACTCACTTTTTCCATATTCTGGCAAATTTTTGTATTGAGTTTGTTGGGGTATGTACTATTTCATAATTTCAGGCCTTTTTCTTCATTGTAGAGTATCAACCCTTCCATTGTATTTTCGTTTGATTCAATGAAAATGGTTGGCAGATATTTTAATACAGATGTTGGACATTCTCAATGCATTTTTTCAGGCCTGTAATTGACCAGAATTTCTACTACTTGGGTTTGAAATTAACCTCTCCAACATATGCGTGTGCGCTGAGTAATGTTCTTCCGGCTATGACTTTCGTGATGGCTCTTCTATTCAGGTAATCATATCATATTGTTCCCTTCAAGTCACATAATCGAGGGCGTAACCGTTGCAATCAATTACTTTATTTTATGGCCTTCATGGAAAATCTTTATTGGTGTAGGATGGAGAAAGTGAATATCAAAAATCTGCGCAGTCAAGCAAAGATAGTAGGAACAATTGTGTGCGTCGGGGGAGCAATGCTGATGACGTTGTACAAAGGCCCTATTATTCCCATGCTTTGGTCTCCACATCATCAATCACCCAAGACATCTTCAAGTGGAGTGTCAGCAGCTTCTGGCATTGATAATAATGACTGGGTAACAGGTTCCCTTCTGATAATTGCGGCCACTCTTGCTTGGTCAGCCTTGTTCATCTTGCAGGTGATCATTTATTATTTTACATGTTTGTCTCTCCAAATATATATGTATGATCAATCATCTTCAAATTACAACATTAATTTGTAATTAACTATTTTCAATGTGCAGTCTGCAGTACTGAAGAAATATTCTGCTCAACTATCCCTTGCCACATTAATATGTTTTCTGGGAACATTACAAGCAACAGTTCTCAGCTTAGCTGTCGTACGTGATTCCTCCCAGTGGGCTTTAGGATGGAACATCAACCTTCTCACTGCAGTCTACTCTGTATGTTTACATGTTTTCCTTCAACAAGAGAAAATCGTTTGACGCTTTTCTTCAGGATTGATTTCCAAAA
This sequence comes from Pinus taeda, assembly GCA_000404065.3. NCBI lineage: Eukaryota > Viridiplantae > Streptophyta > Pinopsida > Pinales > Pinaceae > Pinus > Pinus taeda. The sequence goes on along the minus strand of APFE031384549.1, from coordinate 23,351 downwards.
CATGACATCGGGCTAAGAAGGTAAATTACAGAGTACAGCAATTTCCGTTTTTGGGTGCAGGGAGTGGTGACGTCCGCAATTGCATATTACGTACAAGGGTTGTGCATGCGCATAAAAGGACCTGTATTTGCCACAGCATTCAGTCCGTTGATGATGATAATCGTGGCAATTATGGGCTCTGTCATTCTCTCTGAAAGCATATTTTTGGGCAGGTTCGTTTTTTAATTCTTTTTCAAATACTCAAACTGAAATCGAGGTGAATGATGTTGGCAAACAGGATGGTTCAAGGCACTAACTGTACCTATTAACTGAATACAGTGTGCTGGGAGGCGTTATGATAGCAACCGGGCTTTACTCCGTTCTCTGGGGAAAATTGAAGGATAGCAAGATCTCGGAGCATAAAAATTGCTCAGAAGTGGTTCCCAATTCTCAAGTAATGCTCCCTAAAAGTCAAAATAAGGAGGATGACATAGAAGCTGGGTCTAACCGGCCAATGACTCCGGGACTTCAGCCTCATCAATGCATTGCTGAAGATACGGCCATTTCTGTCACTGAAAACAACAATCCAAACATATAAGCAACGTGGACAAACAGTTTTTAGAACATAAGTTTTATTGTCATTCGAACTAAATCAGTCGGAGAGACTTAGGCTTCCACTGCCGTCGTCCATCGTAATTCGAAGAAACGGATTTACAAATGTTACAATGTTAATTGGAGGAGCCCATATTTACTAGTCTTTTTGAAGTTCTCATACGTGCTAGAGATGATAAAGAGAGATCTGTACGAAGCGCCTACAAAATGACAGATCAGTAGTGGTACAACAAATAACACAACAGGAATGATAGAATACATTACTACGCTTTTGATATATACTCGTGTTACCATTATATTACTGTCAAAATTTCTTTTGTTTGGTAGGCTTACTTAATCATAGCCTTTTTCCCATATAAGCCCTAATCAAATTTAAATATTTTATTTAAAAAGGTTCATCCTAATATGTTATCGATGAGTTCATTATTCTCATGTCAGGTAATATAATATTGTTCTAAACTTTGAATAAAGGTTAGAATTTTGAGACTAATATGTTACAGGTCCATCAGATGTTTATCAAGCCATTTGAGTCTCTATGCATATTGAAAAATAAGCTATGTATTAAATTCTAGCGTAATTAATTTAAAGGTGTATTAAATTGTAGCCTAATTAATATAAAGGTGTTATAAAAAAATACAAAATTCATCGAACTTTTTCCACTCTTTCATCACATGATCCAGTATAATTCCATACATTTATGAAACTCAAATAAATATTCAATACATTAAAATTATTGTTGAATACATCTTCTCGAAAATGTGAGGAAGTCAAATCCCAAATAGTTTCAGTATAATAAAATTATCCTTGAATACATGTTATTCAACGTTTGGAACATGGTGATGAAGCCAAAATTGAAATAGTTCACACTTTCCAACAGCTAATATAATACATGAATGATGAGGTTTTAGGGCGCGCTCTTTTTTTTTTAATCCATAGTTTTTATATCTTGAAGTAACCAATATATAATTTTATTTTTATTCTAGTTTTTTAGTTTTTAATATAGAATGGATAGAAGTTGTGGTAAATCTGCTGATCTTTCATATTTTGAAATAATTCAATAAATTTAACGTGAGCAAGAGAGGATCAGATATTTTTAGTTTAAATTTATTTAAAGTATAAATCAATATTATTTTTAGTTATTTTATTTGTATTTTTTAAATGCTAAAATAGAATATATGTAAGGCTAAATAAAAAATAACCATGAATTTTTCTTTTAACATGATATATATATTATACATAATTAACATATAAATATTTTAGATAACATGTACATCTAATTTAAAATGGTTTTTCTTATTATTTATGTATTTTTTAAGTATATGCCAATATTAATTTGTATAAAATATTTTATTGATAACTCATATTGAATATTTTTTATACAACATTAAAAATATATACACATGTATATGAAGTTGATATGTCATAAATTAGTTAAAGTAGATTTGGAAAATAATTTAATAATTTCTGTAGAAAATATTTTTTTGAAATATAATAGATGTTTAAACATCTGTGCACATATTTTTTTTTTATTTTTCTAATTACTTTACTGCATATTCTTTTTTTATTATAGTAAATATTTTTTTTATTTTTTATTTTTATTTTAAAGATAAAGAACACAAACAAACTCACACACATCCCCTCATAGTGGGCTATAGAAGGAGCCTCTTCCCTAAATAATAGTTATCTCTAGGGTAAAGCCAAAAACTAAAATGTTTATAATAAAATATTTAAAATACCATTTTTAAAGACATCAATTTAATCATGGATTTTTCATTTGAACATTTTGTGAAATAGAAATTTTAAACACACTATTAAACATTTGTTCCTAGTAGATTGTTTCAAGTTAGACAAGTTTTTTTTCATATTATCTTAAATATTATATTTAAGTTATTATTATTTAAAAAATTACCTCTATAAATACAATATAAAACACACATTATCATTGTATCTATATAGACTGTATTTTTAATTCGAAATATTATTTCTCTAAAACAATTTCATATAAATATAATATAAAACAATAATATGTTTCTATACAGACTCTGTATTTAATTCATAATTGTAGCTAAAATCAATAGTTGAAAATTGACATTAAAATTTCATATAAATACAATATAAAAACCTTATTATTGTTTCTATGTAAGTTGTATTTAATTCATTGTTATCTCGCTAAAGATAATAGTTGAAATTGACATTAAAATCTTGGATATTATATAAATAAATTAAAATATTATCCAGCTAAAGACAATGGCTGAAATTGTCTTTAATTCATTGTTATCTAGCTAAACACAATAGTTGTTGTTATCTAAGCTAAACACAATAGTTGAAATTGACATTAAAATCTTGGATATTATATAAGTAAATTAAAATGTTATCTAGCTAAAGACAATAGCTGAAATTGACATTAAAATGATATTGAAGAGAGGTAATTAAGTTTTAATAGCTGAAATTGACATTAAAATGATATTGAAGAGAGGTAATTAAGTTTTAATTACGATATGTGTTTATACCCCAGGCTGCTCTATGCACGATTTCTCCATTTGAGGATAATCTAATGTCCTCGTATACTTCTTGTGTTTGACAATTAATATATGAAACATGTTGAAATGATTTTTCATTATATGTGAGCATAGCTTTAACCATATGATCAATGTGGTATCTACATAACAAGGATTTTCCGACTCCTTTGTATTGGTCAGCCGACTTTGTAATTCCACCTGTTCTCTAGCAGTTTGTCATTGAGATTGTGCAAACCCTATCTCCAATAGTTGTGATTAAACCTTAGAGAACCTGTCGTTGTTGGCGTCTTAGTGTTTTCTCATGATTTGAATGACTATATGTGCGTCCTCGCATTTGGTATCCTTGTCCCCTCTGCTCTTTTCTACTACCCATGGAAAATTTCAGCCATTACTCACAACTTTGGCAGTGAAACTCTACCCTCTCTCCGACTTGGTTATTTGCATTGGGATTTAAGCAAATTTGATGACCTCTTTTTCCTGGTCTTTCTAAAACACGGTAGGTTTATTGTTTTTTGAACTAATTTTTTTCTCTATTGTTATGTTTTGTTTGTAGGATTAAAGTTTCCTAGTTTCTTGTTCAGGCTCAGAAGTAGAAATGCATAGCGAACCAGAGTGGCAATTTTTTTGACATAACACGGTAAATATATAGTATCTTCCTAGAGATTACAAAAACTTGTTCATAACTTAAGTTGCCGAAAGAGTTTCTTACTATTTGGCCAATGTCTTTGTTCTAACCATACACATGTATAGTTTCCGTCGTCTGTCGTAGTCGGCTTTGGTATAAGGTTATAATCTTATAAATGAGGGTTTTACAATTAATTTTCTTTCCGCCTTTATATGTTTCTATATTCAAGGTGTTTTCGGTAAATCAACTTTGTTGGCCTTGAATAGGTATTTACTATGCTAGTGGTATACATTATTTTTTCATAGAAGGGTTTTTAATTCGAACCCTACATAGAACTTTAATGTTATGTTCGAGCTAGTAAATTTTCTTTCTACTTTGCAATGATTATTTTTAACCAATTATGAATATCCTCGTTTTAGCATTGTTTGCTAACCCTGTACTGAGTAATGCCTAGAAAACTTATTTACAATATACTGGCCTTACCTTTTATATTAAACCCTAATCATTCTAGGACTTTTCCTCTAAATAGTTATTTTTTGAAATAAAAATTTTAAAAATTTTTATATTTAATCTCCTCTTTATAAATTTGGATTTTAGGTAAAAAATTGGGTCTATTATGCACTCTTCACCTTTATAGAAAATTTGGGTTCAAAATATTTGGTATACATAATTCTAATTTTATTTTAAAACCACAACTCTATATTGTATTTTTAATAAATAAGGCTACTTTTTCTATAGAAAACTTTGGCACATACTTCTAGTTTTTATGATTTTTTTTCCCTGTTCAATGATTATTTTATTATCATTCTTTAGTTGTTAAAGCTATCATATCTATTTGTGCCTTAACCATATATATTTGTGTATTATTTTTATGTTAATTTTTTAAGTACTTTTCAATATTGAGATGTTATGAAACTTTTTCTTTTAAAATGGATCTTTTGAAATGGGTCTTTAAAGTATTTTTAGAACATGTGTACTTGACATTCTTCTTTTAAGTGCGGGTAGACTCACTTCTTGTCTTTTTTTCTCTAAGATATTGGTTCTCTTATGTTTTGGTTTGAGACACGGAGGTTCCTATGGGAAACATACCTTTAGGGGAATTTTATGGTCATAAACTATTATTATTTTTTCTTTCAATGACTTGACTAGGGACGAAATCTTTGTGACAACATTATTAGCTTCTAACAATTTATAAGTATTTTCCACCTTTTTATTTAATAAACTTTTCTTTTGATTAGTATTGAAAGTGCATTTCAATTTTTAGTTGTATTCAGATAGAACCAAACTTTCTTATTATGCTATAATGTTTTCATTGATTTATATCATGTTGGTATAGTTAATTAAAGAATCATTATAATATATTGAAGCCCTCATAGTAGGTTGAAACCTTAATTTATCTTAGTCTTGGGTATTCAAGCCATCAAATTTGGTTGTGCTATGAGTTGAAACAATCTCTAATATATAGGATAGTTTCAATCAGCCAAATAAAATTACCTAATAATTATTTTTAGTAATTCTATTTTAGTCTAAAAGAATTAAGTTTTAGAAATACAACTCAGTTTTTTCTTTCTTCTATTTAATATTCCATTAGATTTTCTTTAGACCAAATGATATGGTTGTACTTTAACAAAATAAGTTATGTTATCTTATTTTACTTTCCTAGTACTTTACTTGATCTTTAGTACACAAACTTATGTTAGGCATATTAATACTTTACTGAATTATCTAAACTCATTTACATTTTGTGCAACAAAAGTAATATGATATTTTACATAGCTATTATAAGAAAACAACTTTGTGATATACAAATTACCACTACTATTCTTATGTCAATTAATTAATAATTTCATTGTTTTAACTATACCATCATTTGTACCATATTTGTTGTTCAAGGCAAGAATGTTTATGTTTTTTCTCATAATTTGGATAAATGCATGTAAAATATTTCATCTTTAAATCACTCTCACAGAATAATTAATAATTAACACACATTAAAAGACCAAAAGTTTAAAATACCTTGTTTTTAAACTATTACAATTAGAAATTAGAAATTAGAAATTTAAAGTGTTTGAAGTACTTACTTGAATATTGTATTCTAGAAATTAATACTAGAGATACCCCACTTTTCTCAACCATGAATTTCTATTTCTAGCCAAAGTACTAGGGCATGAAGGCCCCCAACTTCTTTTCTTCAATTCTTGTCTTGTCACCTTTTTCTTCTCACGTTGATTTTTCCACTGTGTGAGTCTAAAAAGAATTGAAAAACAAAAATCTCTTTACCACAGTTATTGGTAGTTGGTAACTACGTCCCCCTCATCTACCAAATGAAAGGTAGTTACTATCTCATTAATAGCTCCACTTCCCCACTCTTAAATACACCTCCTCCATTTAAAAGAATTTATCGATCAATGTCCTCCATCATTATTAATAATCTAATAATTTAGACTAGATTCCTAGAAATTAATAAATATGGATAATTATTCTCCATTATTAACTTGCACTCTTATCTCTTTCACCTAGGTTTAGCTTTAACATTAATTTCAAGATTACTTTATTTTTTATTAATAGCATAAATAACCATATATTTACATTAAATGCTTATTAGTGATATAACATTGTCAATTATTTTTCCAATAAGTCTATAAAGGGAGAACATTAAACACATATAATGTATACAAATTGACAATATATACTCCAAGTCATGGGATATCATATCCTCTTAGTGTCTTGGTGTGAGCCTTGGCCAACTCGACAATCATGTTGTTCAAGGGATATTTACAATCCTTAGGCATATTAATTGTCAACATGCCAACCCAACAAGCATGTTTTTCTAGGGATATTCACCCATCTTCCATGCATAAACCAAAATAGTTTCTAGCTTGTATCGGTATCCAAACCTAGAGCTGAAAGGGGGGTTAGTTAGGAATCTATAATTTTTTCTAATAAGAATGGATATGTTTTCTTAAAAAACATCTACCATTTCCAAAGTGGCATCTTATAGCTAAAATGTTTCCCAAGTTGAGCTTTAACATGCCTATGTTATATTCTAGAGTGTCACTTCCTTCCCACCAAGAATAAGTAGAGGTTTGGGAGGAACTATCTCATTGGTTCTAGTTGTACAACATTCCAATCAATGATGTGAGATGGGTCATGTACATATTTATTTAATAGAGATACATGAAATACATTATGAAACTTTATGCTTGATGGGAAAGAAAGTTGATAAGCCATTGGAACAATTCTATTGAATACTTAAAAGGGTCCATAATATTTAGTTAATATCTTTCCACAACTACCAAGTTTAAAAGTGCTCTTATTGGTTTCACCTTCACATACACATACATGTGATCAATCACATTGAATTTTTTTATTCCTTTTCAAATTTGCACAAGTCTTTAGTAGAGTTGTTTTTGGGTTCTATTTACATGTTCAACTATCTCTTTCATTTATTTAATAATTTGTGTACCTAACTTCACCCTATCTTTAAGATGGTGCCAAATCAAAATTACTTAGCATTATCTCCCATATGTTACCTAAAAACAACTCACTTTTAATGAAGTCTAGTAGCTATTATTATAGGAAAATTCAACTAGATATAAATAGTCTTCCCACATACCAAACTTGTCCATGACATACATTCTCATCATGTCCTTCAGAAATGAATTGGTCCTTTCTTATTAGTCTAAAGATAATAACTTGGGCTAAAATTCTTCTTTGTACCCATTCCTTCAAATAATCCCTTCCAAAACATATAAGTAAACTTTGCAACATGGTCCGAGATGAGAGTCTTAAGCATAATATGCAATCTAAAGACTAACTTCATTAATATCTCTTGTATATTAACGGCCATGATGGTAGACTTTACATAAATGAATATGTTATCTTACAAAGTTTGTGTAGGATAACAATTATAAACTAATTTTATATCCTTGTTTTTATCAAACTAGTGATAAAATCCATAGATATTACCTCCCATTTCTATTTTAGAAAGTCTAAAGGTTGTAATAATCCAACTCCATGTTGATTGGAGGCTTTAACATGTTCACAATTCTAAACATTGTGTTAAATGTTATGTTGTTTCTTATTTCATATTAGGCCCACATAAATCCTTTGTGAACATGGTTATTAGCTTATAATAGCCAATATGTCCACTTATCCAATTTTTATGTAGTTCATCAAGGACAAACATTTTTATGTTTGAGTCATTGGTTATGTAAATTCTGTATATATACATGAACAAATCCTCCTTGTTATTAACTAAAAAAAATATTATCTTAGTCATCTTATGAATGTGATTTATGAATTATTCTTCTTAATTTTTACATATTCTTCATCAAAATATGCAACTTTTTTCAAATTTTTTTAGCTAGGTTTGTTTTCAAAATGCTTACAAAAATAACACAAATCTAATTTAGTTTTATCCTAAGAGAGTCTACTATTTTGTTTTCTTTTCTTTTACTTTATATAATTTCAAAATTATTTTCACTAAAGAATGCTAGCCTAAGCAGCAATACACATACATTTTACACAAGAGGGTATTACATGTTTCTTTAGTGACAAAAATATCTTCAAAATTATTTGGGTCAGTAAATTTCTTATGAAAGCCTTAAGTATTATCTTTGGAAGAAAATAAAATGTGCTTGCCGACTCCCAGAGTAGTTTGGATAGAGTTACCTACTTGTGAATATTGAAAGGGAAAAAAACCTACAGACTTTTGTTAAAACTAAACAAAGTTACATTTTATTTCTCTGACTTTTGTTAAAACTAAACGCATTTACATTTTATTTCTATGTTCGTCCGTAAGCTCTATGATCATCATGAAATATCTCCATGGAAACTTGTCGCTCTTCCACTTTGTTTATTTTTCCTTTCTGAGAGTCTATCTTACAGTTAAAAAAGTTGTCTTCTTTACATTTCTTTTTAACTTTACACTCGTATTTCACTAAACAAACTATTTTCAAAAAAGACCTCATACTAGAAAATTTAATAATATAAAATATTTTATGGCTTTTTTTTTATGTTTGATAGTACTACATTTTCATGGTGCTTAATTTAGAAATAGTACAAAATTTTAACTCAAACTAATTTTAGGATTTCATTTTCATAACTATTACCAATTAATCTACAAGCAACAGACATTTTATTAATTTATTAATTATCATAAAAATAAAATAAAAACTATCCCAAATATTCCAGAACCTAAAATCGCCCGAGTAGTTTGGATAGAGTTATCTACTTGTGAAAATTGAAAGGGGTAGAAATTTTTAACGTGATTGCCGACTCCCAGAGTAGTTTGGATAGTTATCTACTTGTGAATATTGAAAGGGATGGAAATTTTTAATGTGAAATCGACGTTTGCCGATTATTCGTCGGCAGTAGTATAGTGTTTCCCTGTTAATGAGCGGCGCGTAGGCTACGCATTTAATTCAATTAACTTGACTCATCATTGGCTATTCTTTGTACAGAATTTTCATGGTAAAGTTAAGAAGTGGCGCGTAGGCTAGGCATTTAATTCAATTAACTTTACTCATCGTTGGCTATTCTTTGTACAAAATTTTCATGGTAAAGTTAAGAGCTGAGTGGTCAAAACAAGATAAAGGCGAGGAATAACTCCCATGGAAAAGTAGAAAAGTTGGTATAAATACATACATATTTCTCATTCAGTCACACCCGTAAAAGGATTATTTATACAGAATCTTAGGGAACCCACTATGATGAAACAATTTATAAATTCATACAATTAAATGCTTTCCAATCAAAGCCAATTTGAAATGAAAGAAATAGGGTTTACCATCAATGTTTTGACATAATTTATAAATTCATAGAATTAAATGCTTTCTAATAATAGCCAATTTGAAATGAAAGAAACAGGGTTTACCTGATAGTGTTTTGACATTACAGAGAAGCTTGTTCTGTTTTCTATTTAAGTCAAAACATCTCTATTCGGCAGAACAAAGATTTATATATATTCAATCGAACAGATTACCCGGGGATCAATAGCTTTTAATTGCCAGGCAGATTTTACTCATCAGATGGAATTGAATAATGAAAATGAATTTTTAATTTTATTTAATTATAAAGATAGAGATAGAAATAACTTTATACACTAATATGCACATAACCAAAGAAAAATACATTGGCAATCCACCTGAACCTACAACACTACATAAACATGTGGCGTCAATCAAGGGAAAACTTGGTGGTAAGCGTGTGGAGCTTGCATGAAGCCCACGTGCCCCCTCTAGCTGGTGTCGAGTACAGGGGTTTCTAGCATGCGCAGATCAAAGGGTCATAGGGATGAATCATCACTATGGGGAGCTAACGAACCTTGTCAGGTCAGTCAGGTTCCTCGTCAAGCCTGCAAGAAGATAGGCGAGCCTAACTGGTGGAAGTTCAAGGCCAAGAGTTCAAACTCTCGCCGAACTGTAGCAGAAATATCCAGATTCTTGGGTAAGAATCATGCTATGCTATCACCTACCGCTTGAGGTTGTCTCATGGCTTATAGTTGATTGAAGACCAATGAAAACCATTCCATGTTCAATATTGTTTTGGTTGGATTTTGCTTAATCACATGTGGATATAATGAAGTTACATTTAATTGAAGATTAAGTTGTAAATATAAGGGTGCCTAGGAGTCAATTTACCTGCATACAAGTTAATAAAAGTAGGCACTTACAAGATTTTGCTTATTTTGCATAGACTTCTTTTGTTAGCAATAACAATAAAGCCATGTATTTTGTACTAAATCCTATTTCAACTGTCTCCTAAATTATTACCATGCTTATTTGAATGTTTTTAATTTGTTTTATCTAGTAAACATAATCTGAGATAATAATGGGTTCTTTTTAAATAGCCCTTATTCTAGCAGTTCTAAACCTGCAAAAGAAGTTGACTTGACGATCAACATATTTTGTACCTGTTTTACTATATGATGATATATGCAACCTTCATGAATATGTTGAATTTTTGTCATTTAGTAAAATTGCTTGACTAGGTAGAAGAGAAAATCAAATCAGAAGTTGAAATAATTGCGTTAAGATCTGGATTTCATCAAGAAGTGGTTGAATGGTATAATTAAAAAAAAATTGGTAACAAACACGCCCTTGCATTGGCTGAACACATTAGATTTGGGTGAATAAATTAGAGCATGTAATGGACATCATTAACTCCGCCTTCTACCAAAATCTCACAACTTCTCTTAAATATCTATTATGACTATTGGGCTTTATTTGCAAGCAGCCATGAGACTCTAAGGAAACTCCTCGCGTAGTACGACCACTGGGGAATTTCCACACTGCTTTTGAATTACAAGCTCTAGTTCACAGCATAATGCTCTAATAACTGGTACAACAACTGCATTTCCAACTTGTATGTACCTATTAAACATACAACAAACATTAGAAGATAACATCAAACTAAAATATGGTATTATAAGACATAGGTCAACAAATTCCTTGACTCCCATAACAATAGCTGCTAACTAATTTATAATAATCAGGTAACCCTTGTATGCAGGCATTTTCCCGAACTGTGAGCATATGATCCTGTTCTGGGTGTAATATAACCTAAGAAAGAAAACAAAGTAATTTGCAATTCCCTTGTTAATGATTATAACATGGAAGGTCAGAGTCTCCATATGGATGGGTGCGGCTTTGTAAGCGAAGTATTTAAAAAAAAGAAGTGAAAATAAGATGACCGAGACCGCAGATAATACAACATATCAAAATGGCTCAGATAAGCTAGTGACGTAATCTAATTATTAAAAACCATTGTAATGTATATATTAAAATATATATATTGTAATTGTAATAATAAAAATTAATTAAAACAATTATATTTGTATATAAATATATTGTAAGTAAAAACAAATATATCTAAAAAGTATCTAATTATATATTGAAATGTAATATAACTCTGTATATATATATTGAAATGTATGTATATATACATAGTATATTATATATTGTAAATATATATTTTTCTATTTAAAATTGAAATGCATTATAACTCTCTGAATATAGTAGATATATATTGAAATGTATTTAAAAATTAAAACTACGTACACCCAAGAGAACCATGTAAAGTGTGGCAGGTAATTCAAATTATCAGGGAAATGATTAAAAACAACATGATCAACACATAAAACACATGTAGATAGAGGAAGGAGATACCTTTTGTAAACGAAGTATTTAAAAAAAAGAAGTGAAAATAAGATGACCGAGACCATAGATAATACAACATATCAAAATGGCTCAGATACGCTAGTGACGTAATGTGATTATTAAAAAACATTGTAATGTATATATCAAAATATATATATTGTAATTGTAATAATAAAAATTAATTAAAACATTTATATTTGTATATAAATATATTGTAAATAAAAACAAATATATCTAAAAAGTATCTAATTATATATTGAAATGTAATATAACTTTGTATATATATATTGAAATGTATGTATATATACATAGTATATTATATATTGTAAATATATATTTTTTCTATTTAAAATTGGAATTGCATTATATACTCTCTCAATAGTAGATATATATTGAAATGTATTAAATACTATATATATTTAAATGTATTTAAAAATTTAAAACTACGTAGACCCAACAGAACCATGTAAAGTGTGGCCTAAAGCAAAGGAAGAGGTACTAAACGATATTCCTTATCAGTAACGTAAAATAGGGGAGCTCTCCAGCTCTGTGTTTGAAAAGGTTCGGTGCAGCTGACAATTTGCCAGGGTTCGACCTACCCTTGAGCGAGATTATTCGGGAAAAAAGCCCCTTTGATTTAATGTTTGATAGGTAATAAAGAAACAACGCACAACTAACCAACAAACAAACTTAAAAATATAAACAAATTTATTAGTTATATTTACATTTTTCCCCGGCAAGTAAAATACATGTTTTATTGTGACGGACCAAATATTCAGCTATATACATCATAAAATCATATATCACTGAGGGTAAAAATTTTCAGCCTGGACATAATCAAACAAACAATTTCTTCATATTCACAGAAAACACAAACTAACTGCATCTGCAACACAATTAAAAGCATACGTGACCTGGAGTATACTACTCACCACGCTAAAAGTAGATATTAGAAAACGATAAACTTTAAATTCCCAAATCTCTCAGAAGTATTCAAATTCATCCTAACTAGAAAATACAAGTACTTGCAAACAGCGAAAATTAGGAAAAAAAGACACAAAAAGCACATTGTTCAGAAAATATACGGAAAACCCGAATAGATGATGATGAAGTCAGTGTAAAAAGACAGACCAAAACGGTAGAAGTCCTCTTTCTCTGCTAACAAATAACTAGGGCCTCAAAAGGCTTACTGAAGCAAATCTGGGTATGTTAGCTCTGGAAAAACCACGTAAATGCAAAGCAAAAGGCACGAAAACACTTACAAAGAGGGCGCCTCTGCTATTTCTCTAGCCCGAAAACTCTGCTCCTGCAACTCCTCCAGCGCCGGAACTCTCTGCCCCTGACATTGTAATGTATATATTAAAATATATATATGGTAATTGTAATAATAAAAATTAATTAAAACATTTATATTTGTATATAAATATATTGTAAATAAAAACAAATATATCTAAAAAGTATCTAATTATATATTGAAATGTAATATAACTTTGTATATATATATTGAAATGTATGTATATATACATAGTATATTATATATTGTAAATATATATATTTTTCTATTTAAAAATTGAAATACATTATAACTCTCTAAATATAGTAGATATATATTGAAATGTATTAAAATATTATATATATATTAAAATGTATTTAAAAATTAAAACTAGTTAGACCTAACAGAACCATGGAAAGTGTGGCCTAAAACAAAGAAAAAAGTACTAAAAGATATTCCTTATTAGTAATGTAAAATAGGGTTTCCTTATTAGTAACGTAAAATAGGGGAGCTCTCCGGCTCTGCGTTTGAAAAGGTTCGGTGCATATATTAACTAATTAACAGAAATATTATATGGATTTATGGATCGGTTGTGAGGGCTACTTAACACGTTTTCAGAAAAGTTTGTGGAAAATTTGGTCCATGCCAAGATTTAGAACTATATTCCTTAAGGGCACTAGAAGATCAGACCGTACAGTGGAGTAATTTCTTGACAGTGTAGCATCCACTCTTTCCGAGTGTATTCAAAAGTAGTTCACGGAAAATAACTGAAGCACCGCAACGCTCTTTGAAGAGCCTGGCAGCGGAGCATAATAATGTTCAGATACGGATGGTAAATCCAAATGATTGTTTGCTTAAGCGTAGCGTTGGCAAATGTAAAGGAGTCGTCTGCGAGGCCTAGGCTTAAGGTGAGGAATTTGCCGGACAAGTGATTGGAATTTGGGTAAAAGAATTTGCAAAGATATTTTTTGAATCAAATTCAGCACCATCAAAATTTCCAAATCACTTATCTTTGAGCGAGATTATTCCGGAAAAAAGCCCCTTTGATTTAATGTTTGATAGGTAATAAAGAAACATCAAATTCAGCACCATCAAAACTTCCAAATCACTTATCTTTGAGCGAGATTATTCGGGAAAAAAGCCCCTTTGATTTAATGTTTGATAGGTAATAAAGAAACAATGCACAACTAACCAACAAACAAACTTAAAAATATAAACAAATTTATTAGTTATATTTACATTTTTCCCCGGCAAGTAAAATACATGTTTTATTTTGAAGGACCAAATATTCAGCTATATACATCATAAAATCATATCTCACTCAGGGTAAAAATTTTCAACCTGGACATAATCAAACAAACAATTTCTTCATATTCAAATTCAGCCTAACTAGAAAATACAAGTACCGGAAAATAATGAAAATTAGGAAAAAAAGACACAAAAAGCAGACTATTTAGAAAAGATACGGAAAACCCGAATAGATGATGACGAAGTGAGTGTAAAAAGGTAGACCAAAACCGTAGAAGTCCTTTTTCTCTGCTAACAATTAACTAGGGGCTCAAAAGGCTCACTGAAGCAAATCTGAGTATGTTAGCTCTGGAAAAGCCATGTAAATGCGAAGCAAAAGGCAGGGAAACACTTACAAAGAGGGCGCCTGTGCTATTTATCTAGCCCGAAAACTCTGCTCCTCCAGCCCCGAAACTCTCTGCCCCTGAAATAAAATACCCCGGGCTTTGCGGCAGGGCTCTATGAAATACGTTGAACTAGCCACACAAACATCTGGCCGAGTTGAACCACCATATGCAAACATCTATCCTGCATGTAGGACACTCAAAATACGTACCAAAAACTTAGGCTAAAATGCAACATACACTTAATCGATAAATAACATGAAAGAACAATATTACTTGAAGTGTTTCATAGATAAAGTTAGGATATTATTTTCGAAATATGTTAGTTCCTTTCAAAATTTGGATAAGAAAAACCTTGCAGGGGTATTTTTCCCTCGATACCCGCGGAGTTTCCAATAAGAGGTCAAAAACAAAATTTTGGATAAATTGTCTAGGACGCTAAATTGCCATCGAAAACTTTGGATAAAATTTGAGAAAGCATAAAATATTTTGGTAGAAAAACAATTAATTGATTTTCAGCGATCGATCGATCCTTAATAGTCCCAGGCAGGGACTAATAAGAGCATTCCATTAATATATACACCAAGGTTCATTTCACCAAAGAATTTATATATGCTACACTTTGAAATGAAAATATATTGTTTCCATACCTCTACGAATGCTTCAAGTGTTAAGGTTTCAATTTGTAAGCATTTTCACCAACAACGTTGTTCCTCACTATCGAGTTTGCAATCGATTTCATAACTAACAAATGAGCAGGTATGGACACGACGGCTATGTACATGACCAGACTAGGTAGAAACATGCTTGTTTAGGGTTTGTTGAGTAGTGCATAAGCATATAATTACCAAAAATAAGGTTTTCAATGTAATCAACCAATAACTCGACCAATCAAGGAGTTTCGTTCATCTAGGGGTAAAGTCTTTATGTTTCCCCTTATCTCCGGATTTTGCAAAATCCTATTCTTTGTTATAGTTTCCTTTTCAACACTTTTAAAAGTATTAAGAAATGGGGTTTCTTTCAATCGTTTATCTTTTAGAACAATTATTTTATTATTTTTTTCTAAATAGATTTCAAGTTAAATTTTTATTTCTATTTTTTTTTATGGTTTTATTTTCCTCCAACCATCATGATACATTTCTAGTTAGCTAATATGGTGCCAATATTCTTCATATAAAACTAAAACAAACTTTGACATATTAAAAAATCAAGCTTCTTCCATTTCTTTATATTCTCTGTCAAAGTGCAAGGGTGTAATCCTTTTAAATTCACCTTGCAACTGCAATGCAACCTTTTTCTTCTTAGATAGAGGTATCACTTCCATATTTTTGTTCTTTCCTTTCATCATCAAATTTAGGTGTTTCACTTTCACTAGAAGTTTTAGACATAGTTCTATTAGTAGATTCACTTCTAGGATTTTTCTTAAAAGTAATTTCGATTTTTTTGCTATCCTTGCATTCTTCCAACCTCTTAAGTAGGTAACCATTAATATCCTCCTACTCATCCCTAGCCTTGGACATATTTTCCTTATAGATATTAATAATATCTATGTCTTATTTTATGTCATGGACTACTTCAAGAATATGCGGCTCATGATTCTCTAGATTTCTAGTTCCTTCTCCCATTATTCCTAATTCAAAATCATGTTGTCTACTCTCTTTAGGTAATCTTGCAAAAGTCTTCTTATTGTTATCTTCAACCATACTTCAATTTTTCTTTTTGAAGTGTTATCTATATGTTACAAAAATAATATAACCAATGTTGAAACCTCATCTATGTTACCACTTATAAATACAAATACCTCTTGCATTAATTTGTTTAAAGAAAATAAAGACAACAATCAACTAGTATTCTCTTTGTGTATACATCAATATTTCACTATTACTTCTCATACATTTAATCTTAAATTTTATCATAAAGCCTATACACAAATTAAGCCTCTATTAAGTAAATTAAATTAAAGGCCTGTGTCTTTATATTATAAGCCCATACATTTAGTTAGACTTAAAATTCAGTAACTTTCTTTATCTAATATGTTATATATAATTACTTTCCTATTATATCTCAAAATATAATAGTATATTTCACTATTACTTCTCATTGATTTAATATTAAATTCTATCATAATGCATATACACAATTTAAGCTGATATTAATTAAATTAAATACCCTTGTAAGCCCATTAAATTAAAAGCATAGCTCTTTATATTTATATTGTAAGACGATTAAATTAAAAACATGGCTCTTTCTATCGTAAACTCTTGATCTAATATATAATCCAACAATAGATGGTTATTTATATTTATATTGTAAGACCATTAAATTAAATACATGGCTCTTTATATTGTAAACCCTTGATCTAATATATAATCCAACAATGGATGGTTATTCAATTGTATATTTATTCAATTTTTTAATGCCATACCATGTCACTAAGGGTCGGTGACCTTTATGATCCGAAATTCAAGAATTTGTTGGAACATAGGTTTTTCTTAGGATATTTATTTGCAAGTGATTATATCATGGTTTATTTGCAAGTGATCATATCATGGTTGAATACTTGGGGTATTTCCTATATTCTACTTTTGATATAAACATAATTACATAATCGAATACCGCGTATAACACTTATCCTTGATACTTGATGTTTGAAATATCATTTGATAATTTTTCATTATATGTTACATACTTTTAACAATAGGATCGATATGGTGTTACATAACACGAGTTTTTTGGAATCTTTCATATTCGCTACCTCACTTTGTAATTCCATCTATCCTCTAGCAGTATGGCACAAAGCTTTTTGCAAACCCTAGCTTCAATAACTATGATTACAACTTAGAGAATCTGCGGTCGTCAAAGTCTTGGCGTTTTCTCATCATTTGATTGACAATGCCTCTGTCCACGCATTCGGTATTGTTGTCTTTTAGGGTTGCAGACAGAGCTCTGATGTGTTCTACTACCCATCGAAAAAAATTTCGATTGCTTCCAACTCTAACAGTGATGCGGTTCCAGGGCTTTTAACGAGCTACAAGAATTAAATGGCTCCGTAAAAGTTTATGAGCTCTTTTTCGTTGTAATTTAATGGCTCCGTAAAAGTTTATGAGCTCTTTTTCGTTGTAATTTTGAACACTGTATGTTTATTGTTAGTTAAATTAATTTTTTCTCTATTGTCGTCTTTTGTTTGCAGTCTTAAACCTTCGTCATTTCTTATACAGATTTAGAAGTACAAATTCACAACGAACACAAGTGACCAATTTTTTTACATAACAAGGTACAATAATAAATTTAATACCAAACTTATACCTACACTTGTTCTCTAATATAATAATATTTCTATTTTCCCTTTTAATGAACTGTACATTTTGTTCTCGTAGGTAAATACATAGTATGTATGGAGCCTCCTCATTTCTTATACAGATTCAGAAGTAAAAATGACGAACACAAGTACCCAATTTTTTTACAGGGTACAATAATAAATTTAATACTAAAATGATTTTTTTGGTAAGTAAGCACCCAAGAGGGATTTGAACTAATAACCTATCTCAAGGAGTGCCTTAACAATGCACTCATTCACCCTAAATTCAAAGACCCATGAGCAATTAATAGCAAACTTATACCTATGCTTGTTCTCTAATTTAATAATATTTCTATTTTCCCTTTTAATGAACTGTACATTTTGTTCTTGTAGATAAATAGATAGTATCTTCTAAGGATTTTAAAAAGCTTCTTCATAGTTTAAGTTGTCCAAAGAGTTTCTTACTATTTCACCTACTTACTATTCTAAGTAGACACACTTATGATTTCCCTCATATTTTCCCTTAGGTAATTCTTGAAACAGTAATGATTTTTTTTTTTGGTATTTGACATTTTTGATAGAAGATTATAGAAGAGGGTTCTACATTAATTTTATTTTTCTCTCCTATATAAAATTACCATTATAATTGAAGAAAACATGTGGGACTTTTTGTAAATAGATTCCAAACACCAAAATTTTATATGGAGGAGTTGGTGATGAGACTTGCTTTTTTATTCCATGTATCTTCCTGCACTACAAGCTCCTCTAGAAATTTAAATACCCAATAAAATTTTCAACTTCCTATATTCAAAGTATTTTTGGGTAAATATATACTTCATGGGAAATATTTTTGAAGTGATTACAATATCCATGGTATACATTATCTTTTCCTCTCAAGGTTTTTTTTTTTAATCATAAATAACACTTGTTATTTTCAACACGGTAAATTTTCTTTGTATATTATAATGATTATTTGTAACCAATTATGAAAGTTTGAGATTGGCAAACCATGGTTTTCTGAGTCTTGCAGGAACCAAACCTACAAAAGGTATCTATAAGATACTATCCATACCTTGTGTAGTAAACCCTAATCTTGCTCGACACTTTCCTCTTTTTGAAACAAAATTTTTAAATAATTTTTCTATATTTAATCTCCTCTTAATGAATTTTGTGGATTCTTAGCTGAAAATCTAGTCTATCATGGCATTTGGTCATTTTGTGTTGAAATTCTGTTGGTATATAGAATTTTAATTTTATTTCAATACTACAAATCTATATAGTAATTATAATAAGTACAACTACTTTTTCTATAAGGAAATTAGACATAGTATTTCCAGCGTTTCTAAATTTCCTTTCAACTGTATATATCAATACAAAATTCGTCCTTTTTATGTTGTTAAAGCTATTATTTGTATCTTTGTCTTAGCCATATAAACTTATGTGTTGTTTCTCTATCATTTTCTAAGGTGTTGTTTCTCTATCATTTTCTAAGGTGCATTGCATTGCTGGGAGTTTTTGAAACTTCTTCCTTTGAAATGGGTCTCAAAAGTCTCTATAGAACATAAGGGACTTGTCATCTTTCCTTCATAGGGCAGAAGACACAGGTTCATGGTCCTTTTTTTAAGGTATTTCTTCTCTTCTATTTTGATTCTAAGAGATGGAGGTTTCTATAGAAAACTTATCCTAAGGGGAATTGTATGATTATATACTATCATTATTTGTTCTTTTAATGACATGACTAAGGTTGAAATCATTCTTTTAAAACACTATTCCCTTTAACAATTTATAAGTATTTTCTACTTTTATTCTAAAAAATTATTCTTATAATTGGTATTTAAATGATATTTGAGTTTTTAAATCTATTTGAATCAAACCAATTTTTTTTTATGATGCTCAAATGTGGTTATTGATCAAATGTTGTCATTGTTTTACTTCATGCTCTTATAGTTAAATATAGAACTAGCATATTGAAAAATTCATGAAACCTTCATTGACCTTCCTCTTTTGTTTTGAAGCCATAGAATTTGGTCGTGTTCTGAGTTGAAGCTATCTTTATATAAAAATAGGCTTTTTAATTCCACTACATAAAATTTCCCAATAATTCTTTTCAAGAATTCGATTCTAGTCTAAAAAAATTAAACATTGAATTAGAAAACAAGTTAGTTTTTTCATTGGTTTATTTACTATTGCATTAGGTTTGTCTTCAGTCAAATAATATGTTTATGCTTTTATAAAACCATACTTGTATGTAAACATAGTATATTTTGTTAGCTTATTTTACTTTCTTTGTATTTTACTTGATCTTTAATACACATACATCTAGTTAAGCATATTAACACTTTACTAAATTTAATGAACTTATTTACATTAGGTACCATGAAAATAACATGATATTTTACAAAACTAATATGAGAAAAACAACTTTGTGATATAAAGATGACCTTTACTATCCATATGTGAAATAATTCGTAATTTCATTATTTTAATTATATCATCATTTGTACCATATTTATTGTTCAATATAATAATTTCCATGAATTTTTTTTTTTATTTAGATAAATCCACATAAAACCTTTCATCTCTAAACTACTCTGGTAAAATAATTAGTAATTAAGAAACATTATAACACTAGAAGTTTTAAATACCAACTTGTTAAATTTTGTCAAAAAGAAATTTATAGCATTAAAATTACTAACTTGAAAATTGTATTTTAGAAATTAAGAATGGAGATACCCTGTTCCACCCATCTCTCCAATCTATTTCCAACCCAAGTCCCCTCGCAACATGCATGTTTGCATGTTCTTTTCTTCAATTCTTGTTTTGTCACTTTTTTCTTCTCACCAATGTTTTTCCAGTATGTTATTCTATAACAAAAGTCAGAACAAAAATCCCCTTTACCAATGTAGTTGGTAGTTGGTAATTAACTCCACCTCATCCATGAGGTGGTAGGTAGTTACTAGCTCATTAATGAGCTTCACTCCTCCACTCTCAAAGACAATGTCCTCTTTTTAGGAGTCATTATTGATCAATATTCTCCATCATAATTAATAATATAATCATTTAGATAAGATTCCTACACCTTAATCAATAGGAGTAATCATTATCCTCTATTAAATTGCAACCTTATCTCTTCCATCTAGGTGTAGCTTCAACATTAATTCCTATTTTCTTTGTATTTACTAATAGTATAAATAACTAGATATTTCATTAAATACTTAATAGTGATACACCATTGATCAACTATTTTTCCAACAAGTCTATAAAGTAAGAAAAATAAACATATATAATATGTACAACTTTACAATATATACTCCAATTCAGAGAATATTGCATTCTAATATTTGCATTTAGAGAGATGATATATTAAAAAAATATTAAAAAAAATCAAAATATTTTCAATTTTCTTTTAAGGTTGTTTTAACATTGAGTGTATACAGATTTTAATTTCCTAAAATTTATTTTCTTTAACTGAAAAAGAAAACCAATTTCATTTTTTTAAGCTTACAATAAATTCTTTTAAATATCAATGGAAAGTTAAAAGAAATATTTATAAAACTTAACAATTTTGAAAGGAAGCTTGAAAATGATGAGGCAACACTCTTATATTTACTGAAAATACATTCGTGTCATTGAGTTGGTTGAAAATCTCATTATCAATAGTGGCACTGAACAACTTTTACATTCACAGGCATATTAATTTTTCCATGTATGTAGGAAAAATTGAGAAACAGGTATTTGTTCAAAAACACTTGGAAAACGGATTTCGCATCATTTACTATATGTTTCTTTCCTATTTAATAACATCAAAGTTAATCTAATTTTATGTTATTTCATGTTTTTTCTATCCACACTCTTCATTTTTGTCCTCTTTCTACGAGGCACTACTCGTGTGGATTTCTCATCACATTGAAGACCCTCGCCATTATTCTTGGATCCCTTTTGCTGAAATTCAATGGCGGTTTCATGTTAGGGTTCACGAATTGCAACTGAATTATTAAATGCAACAAAGTTACCTCAGATGCATGGGGAGTGACTAATTTCTACCCTTGGTCAATCATAGGTGGTTTGATACATTGGAAACTATGTTTAGGCCATCAATTGAAGATTCCTTTTGAACTTGGTCAATCTACATCAACAATGATAACCAAATATATAAGGTTTAATGAATCACTAGATACAATTAACTCACAACGTTGTCATGATTATTTTCCGTGTAATAGAAATCATAATAAATGAAAGCATTCACTTACCATGCATCCATGAATGTTATTACATGCATCATATCCGAATTTTTCAGATCCAATTCTTGAGAGCCTAGTTCGTGTTTCTTTCGTTGCATCTCTAAGGCATAGTTTACCTCATCATTGTCCATTGTCCATGCGACCTATAATTTGGAGTACTGTGGGGCTTGATGTTCAACTTCGCATCTCACATAAGTTCATACAATGCCACTTTGTCCTTCGCCCAATCTAGACATGATACCTCAAGTCCTTTGTTATTTTTGACCATACATTATGTCTTTCGGAGTGAATGTATTTATGTTCAATATCTCTAATGATTTATTCTGGATTACCAAATACTATTACTACATCTTTAGATATTTCTTTTTTAGCACTCGATTGCTTCCTCAAACCCATTTAGATGGCCATGCCAAATAATTATTCAACACGAAGAAAAATAAAGTCAAATAATTTTAAGCCCATTTCAACGTTCGAGACATTTCCTTACCAATAAGACTACAACTTCTTGCATTCATTTTGTAGTTAATAGCGATATTGTTATAGTGTTGGGGTTATACACTTATAGTACATCATGCACCTTATTATTTATTTCATGTATTTACAACAAACTTCTGAAATTATTAGAAAACCAACCAAAATATGAAAATATTTTTATTTCTTAAATAATGATCATCAAAAAAACTAAAAAACAAGAATGGAGAACATAGAAATTAGAAATAATTTAAAGTATAGTAAATTTATTAAAACTGAAAACATGATATGTAAAAAAAAAAACTTAAAAATATCAAAATTTAAATATATAATGTTGAAGAAAAATATTAATTCGACAACAAAAAAACTATAATATCTCTAAATAATTTTTCCCACTCATTTGAGATAGGCCCTACACTCTCCAACAATGCCCTTTCCAATAACTATATTTGTTTAATTTTTTCCTATCTTATTTGAAGAGTTTTGTGAATATCTCGTAGGAGCCTTAATATTCTTGATTGCGAATCTATGAGGCTGCTC
>APFE031384516.1:3606-15651 GCA_000404065.3 Pinus taeda | reverse complement strand
TATATATAAAATAAGAGCCCAAAAACGAGGAGGGGGCCAAACAAACGAGTAAGAAGAGAGTGCTGGAATCCAACACCTATTGATTTTCCAGCCATCCTCTCTATTGAGATTGCTCGGCCTCTTTTCAATCTCAAGAGCTTCCCTAAATTTCTGATGATGGAAGTGTGAAACCTTAGCAATAACACTAGCCGCCTCAATGCAAAGGGATTCAATTGTAGAGTTGAGGCCTCTGTGATCCATATCAAGTTTATGAGAGATTTTTAATAACATTTTTTTAATAAACTAAAAGCTTTTAGAAGAGTTCTAATGAAAGGTGATAATTGCTCTTCAAAAGCATTTAGTTAAGATATTAACAAAGGCATTAACTAGTTTTAGGATAAGGATTACAACTTTCCATCATTTTTTGGTTGGGCAAAATGTTGTTATTGATATCAAATATTTTCACTGATGTCAAATGGGAGAATTGTAGGCAAAATGTTGTCAGTGATGTCAAATAAGCAGTCTTCGTGGAGAGTTCCAAGGAGTTTCAAGTTGAGGGGGAGTCCTTTGGTAGTTGTTGTGTTTAGAGAACCATATTAGTAGCAGCTTAAGTGAGGAAGTTAAAAATATTATAATTATGATGGTTGGGTGGCTCTGTCTTTAAAGGAAATTTCGTCTCAAGGGATCTGCTCAGTTGCCTTTGAAATGTGATTAGATGGATAGACCTTGGAAATACCTTTCTAATGGTATATGACAACTTTAAAAACTCTAGCGGATGATGGAGTTATCGTCAGTTGACGTTTGACAGTGTTTTAGGCTTCAGGGTTCCGCATTAATCTTGTGTTTTGCAATAAATTTCTTTGTTAAAATAAATTCAAAACTTAAGAAGATTTGTGAAGAAGTCAGATTGGTCAATAAGGTCAGGCCAGGGACTAGTCAGAAGGTTGGATCAATTGGAAGGTTGTTCATCAGAAGATTTCGACATGCGTGCAGAGGACTGACCACCAATCCCCAACCCCCAACCCCTGACCTAAGTAGGACCTGGGTAAGATAAGTGGTAGATGTATACTAACAATGAATGGCTTCAAGGAAACATATAGTCAGAGATGGTTCAGTTTCCATTTACCTCCCTTCAAGTGTCCCAATGGATTAAGTGACCAACTCTCGAACTGTGTGGGACCCAATAGAAAAAGGCTCTTAATGCATGTTTAGTTGGGCCAGTCGATGATCTAGTGAACAATCTATCTTCCCACTAAACAATCTCCCAACAGTCGAGTGCTAGTATGAAGCACTTAGAAGTTGTGTAGTTGATTCTTTCCTTCTAAGCATATGATGCCAAATCTCTAAGTACATAATGGCATGTTTGGAAAAAGTCATTGAATCTAAAAGTTAGTTAATTCTATAGATTTAGCCATAGACTCTGCTAAAAACCAATGAAACACTAGATTTGCTAAACTAAGCAGGGTAATCAGAATTCAATGTTGGGAACATCAAACACAACACGAAATTGGATTGCTCTAATTGAAGGCAACATATCACAGTTAATAAGATGGGTATAGCACACATGTTTCAACAATGGGATTTCTATGATATTGGATAGATAATATTGGAATGAGGTTGTTCAAAATGTGAATGTAGTCTTTGTTGGAAATAATATGAACTAGTATTGTGGTCATTTAATTGAAAAGGGAAACCACACTCAAAATTTAAGGGTTAATCGTATCGTGTAAGGAATGTGCTCTGTATGTTTATGATTACTTGTTTAATGCTCCAACATTTACTTTCCTAAAAGCTCTATTTCATTTAATGTGGTTCTTGAACTACGTGATTGAGTGCAAGGAAACTCTTTGTATAGTGTTGTAATGAAAAATTCTACGTGGGATTGGTGAGTGTGTGTAAGTTGTGTATGAGACAAAATGGTGTGGAATAACATAATAAGTTATGAAAAGTATTTTTTATGGTTATGTGCTAATTTTATGTATGTTGAATGAAGCAAAAAAAGTGAAGTAGACCAGAAGCAGTGGATGAAGAGACAATTGAGTTTGTGTCATTGCGGAGCAAGGGAGGAGTTGTAGAAATATAATAGACTAGAGCCGGAATTTAATTATAATATTGAGGTAGGTCATTTTTCTTAGTCTAAAAATTGTATGAAATAGTAGAACACTTGACAGAAGCAAGTTGGGGTTTGTAATTATAAGAGGTTCATGCCTCTAGGAAAGTTTCGGCTTGTTGATCTAAAGGGGTTGAGGCCTCTTGTGAGTGGGTGCTTGCAAACATATGATGTAATTAGAGTCAGCTTGTTGATTATCATCATAATACAAGACAAGATTTGGTGTTTTTTCTCCCATAAGGGTTTAAACGTAGATCGTTGTGTCGAATTTATGTGAATGTTAGTCTTTCATGTGTTTTTGATTGCATTAGATTGAAATTTTAAGTGCTCAACACTAAATAAAGAAAGAATATTAATTATTTATTCACCTCCCTCTCAGTAATAATTGATTGCCAACAATTGCTACTAGAGCTTGGTTCCTTTAAGAACAATTTAATCATTCAAAGGTAGATCAATAGGGAATCATGGCCAGACAATAAAGTCAAGATTCTTATTCATGTAAGATATGACTCTTTGATGGTACAAATTATGTATTCTAGAAGGTCAAGATGGAAGCCTATATGATGTCCATAGGTGTATATGTTTGGAGTTTTGTGTTAGTTGACTATGTTGTTCTAGATACCCCTCCTTTAGATGTAGATGGTAAAAAGGTTTATGAGAACAATACAAAGGCCAAGAATACCATTCTCTTTGGTCTTAACCAATGTAAACTAGTAAAAGTAATGCACTACAAGTCAACCATGGAAGTATGGGACAAGGTTAAGAATAGTTATGAAGGAGATGAGAAGGTTCAACAAGCTATGCTTCAAGCATTTAGAATGAGGTTCAATATCTTAAGAATGAATCAAGAAGAAAATATACTTGAAAATTATCTTAGAGTTGTGTTGATGGTGCTCGACCCACCAACATGTTAGGGGATCTCCCCAGTAAGAAGTCCCAACTAGACCTCAGACTATTTGGAGTAGGAGTCCCAGAATTGGGTAGTATGGTATCGCCTTGACTACGGTTGCACACAGAGGTAAGTAAGATGTCCTTGTTGGAGGCAAGGGTGTGACCTTGCAAAAAGTCAAGGAAGGTGCATGAAAGGCTCTAACACACAGAAGGGGAGAGAAGTGCGCCCCTTAGAAACCTGTGCTAGCACACAGCTTGAAAGAGAACACACGAGCATAAAGACATCATGAGATGGAAAGAAGGATATTTGACGATCTAATGTGATTGGTTATAACAAAAACACACTCCGATAAGATTCATACAAACACATATATAATATTCCATACATACATGTGCAAACTAAAACTACATAGATCATTAGAGTAACCAGGATAACCAAACTAAAATAACAACATATGCATGAAACATGTTGTCTATGTTATATTAAAAGAGTGAAATATCCAATCATACATACAACCATGACAACCACTAGCCCTGATAGTGGAACATTACAGTCAATGCCGCTGCTCCTCTAAAGAGATGTACTAGCTCTGCACTGTGGAGAAGTTAAGGCTCGTTAAAATACACTCGAAGATTTCTCTAAGTTATACCTATAAATGCTTGGCTCCCAAAATCCCATACAATGAGTTATGAGGTTATATAAATATAAATGGGTGGGGTGACCCTCGACATTCCCTTCGTGACTCTACAACTACCCTCATGACTTTTCAACTTTCACATGACTGTGACATTCTACTATTGAGACTTGGTCTTTCACTTTTACAAAATGTTTACAATACAATTTCCACATGTACCCATGTGAGACAAAAATGGGCTTGAGTAAGCCCTGCAAGACATCAATAAGACTTGGATAGCTATGGGAATACTACCTCTTCAACACCCTCTCGATGATTGATGGTGGCAAACTGATGCAAAGCTTGGTAGTCTGCTATGGTGTCTGCATACTCTGTGGTGAGATCCTTCTGAAAGTGAACTCTTGCCTCCGTTGCATCCAAGTACACTGATTTGGCACCTCTGTCCAACTTGTCAAATATCATGCACATCATGGTCTTGAATGTAGCTCGACCAACAAAATGTTGATGCATAGTGTATGTGCTCATCTGCAAGTATGAACTAGTGGCTATGTGCATGAACTAATCAAAGTACATGTCCAACTTTAGTATGACTTGGTTCTTTGTATTTTCCTCAGTGAGTGTGTCAATGGATGGGGTCGCATGTGTGTGCACAATGACATCCATGCTCCTGAACACCCATGCATGTGAAGCCTGTAAGCTTGTGATGAGTTGCAGGAGTTCCTCATAGTTCCATATCTTACTCCAGATGCATGCCTTCAACTCCACTGCCTTTGGCTTCATTATCTTTGGCAAGTGCAATGGGGCTCCCTTGTACCTCATTGTCCATATCTGCATATGATTGACGATAGTGTGTATGTCTGACAAGATCCGTGATCTCCTAGCACAGCATTGCTGCCAACCATTAAGATGGACAACTGACTTATGCACAGTGACAAACATGAAGTAAAACTTCCAAATCACTCTTGAGAGAGATGATACTTCATCAAGTATCTCTCTCCTCAACTTTGCTCTAGCAGATGTTGTAACTTGCTCTTCTCCCTACTTGGCCGCTTGTAGCTCCTTTGTCATGTGGTCATTCTCAGCTCTCAAGAATCTAACACTTGAGCTAGTGGATTCAGCATATGCCTTTGTATAATCGACCAATGCAGCTGGATGTCTACACACATCAGACACGATCACTCATTCTTCAAACTGTGTAGGAGATACATGGACATCTGGGGTGGGCACTCTGTAGGACTGTACAACTCTATGTCATGAATCATCAAAATATATGTTGTGCACATCCGCTTCTGGATTGCCCTCAAGGATTTTAGTGTCTCCTTGATCACTTGGCACTTTCTCTTCTCCTGGATCTGGTGAAGCCGTCGGGGTGACCTCTTGGTTTCTAGGCATGAAGTCAATGTCTTGATCTAACTTTGGTTGAACCACATATGAGTCCATATGCTCTAGCATCTATTCAATCACCTAAATAAAGTCCTTATCCTGTGACTACACACCCTATCTGCTAAGTGCTAGCTACTTGGATGAATCAATAAGATGTATGGGTGGAGTTTCATCAATCTGTGCATGTTTCACCTCCTGTTCATATTCCTACTGTGCTCCCTTCTATCTTCTGTACAACTCTTATTCATGCCTAATTTGTTTCTTCAACTCCTCCAACTCCTACAACTACTTTTCTACCTTCTCCATCTTCTACTTCTCCCTCTATATTTGTTCGATCCTTATGTTGCATTGTCATACTTTCACCTCAATCTCCAAAGCTACTCTTAACACAAGTGGGTCTGCTTTGAACTTGCAGCTCTGCTCTGCCTCTGCACTGTCAACAACCTTACTCTTGCCTTTGTCAAGCACAGATCTGCTACCCTCTACTGCTATTGATGATGCTTCTCTCTAGGATGCTACTTCCTTCTACACTACTAACCATTCTATAGCCATTCTAACCGACTCATTGAGCCTTGAGAAGTTAAAGCAGTTTCTCCATGGGTCTTCCTCAATAAAATGACACGCCCTATGGATGTAAGGATGATGCACTCTCACACAGTGGTTTTCTACTGAGAAATATGGGTCATATGGATTGAAGCTTCTGGTGCCGAAGGTGAATCTCTTGAATTCCTTCATCTCGGCCTCAGCATGCTTGAGATTTTGGATCTCATACAACTCGATTGACAAAGAAAGAGTGGGCCAAGGTATCTTCTTCTTCTTATGTAGTCTTGCTGAAAACCCTGTCGAGATGTGGTATGCAACTTCTTGCATGACCAATTTATCCATGGCAAACTTCGGTAAACACATGTAGAGCCTTCTCCATGTTCTACATCCAGATGAAGGTGCCAAGCAGTGAGGCATACTAATCTGCTATGTCAACCAATGCCTCCATTGCTGTTGGGACATGCAAGATAGTTCCTGCTCAAAGATCATCCTTTACACCCAGGTGATGAAGTGGTTTGATAGCTATATTATAACACCATGGAAGTTTCATTTAGTGAACAACCTACAATAGGCATGTATATAAGTTTATGAAGGTGTCCATGCCCAACCCAAACCTAGGAACTGCTGATAAGCACATATTGCATCAAGTATGTAAGCAGGCATGAAAATATTTGCTTGTTGACCCTTGGAAGGATGTTGGGATTTTGTTACTTGTTCCTTCAGCTGAAGAGCTAACATGTCAGACCAATTGAAAGGTCTTCATTTTCCATCTAATCGAACACAATCACCCAACTCTGCAGGAATGTTTATGTGTTTTGTTGGCTATATAAGTAGCATGCGAAGATGACGAAGAGCTGATATGCCTTCCGCAGTATCGTTGTCTTGTAAACCTGGTTGGTTGTTCTTGTTAACTTAGATGACTCTTTCACTCATCTTTTCAAGATGTCCCTTGAGTTTGCACTGTTGTTGGGTCTGGTGAAATGTGCATCCATTGTGATCACCAGTTGCGGCAAGTGATACATCTATTGAAAGTCCTTTGCCTTGAAGGTAGCAAGTTTTGTTCCACTAACAATTTTTAACACCATTTTCTCTGGATCAATATGTGAGAAAATCCAATGGATAATTTCCATGCATGGAAACACGAGATACTGCATGAAATCTAGTATAAGCTAGACTTGTATATGTTGGCATCGACTCTGTGGTCCTCCAAATTCTCCTCAAAGGTGCCTTAAAATATTTAATTGATGTCCTACCATTTCATCTTGATCTCCTTGTCTATGTACAAATTAGTTTCTTCATAGATGGGCAAGCTCATAAACATTTTCTCAACCACATCTCTAGTTGCACTCTCAATGATGTCCTTTGACCCTGCTCTCTTGGAAGCCATTGTACCCATACTGCTGAGAGGCGGACAAACACCTGTGATACTTGGAGAAAGAACGACACTCATGGCAAGCAAACTTTTAGTTGAAAACCAAAACAACTTGAGGATTGACATGCAACACACCTGGGTGACTGACTAGAAGATTTGTGCAATTTTCACTGGGAGGCTGGGAGACTGACTACCAGAACTGCATAGAACATAGTCCAAACTGTCAATGAGCTGAGTGATTTCTAAAACTACATAGAACATAGTCCAACATGGCATGCTGAGGACTAAAATTGTGTAATGTTAAATATCAGTCAGCATGACTACAACCTATTAAAACTAAATTGCACAATTCCGGGGGCCAACAGAGCACTGCCTCTTAGAATTGCACAAAGGAAGCCTGGGAGTCTAGTGTGAGGCAAGCTCTGTACAATTCCTAGGAAAAAGGTAAGGCCTTCACTCTCAAAAATGCATAGTGCAAGTTTGGTGAGGCATGGTCAGGGGAAAGCCAGCCTAGACCCTTCGATGGGTGACTAAAAACTATAAAGATAGAATGCATGTGCGAATATTGGTGCATACATGAGTGAATGAACATGCATGCAATCAGTGAGTGTAGGATTTAGTAAACAGGAAAATAAGTAAGTGTGTGAAGAAAGTCGCCGCAATGATGACCGTTAGTGTAGAAACAATGTCGTGCATGTGACAACAAGGAGATGCAATGGAAAACTTGAAACAATGCTTCTACAAGCTAACATGCATTAAAATGACGACAAGCATTCAAAAAAACCAAGAAAACAACATTAACACAAACCGAAATACAAGTAGACTTACCTGGAAAAAGTTGAGCTGAGTGTGTCAGATGTTCTTGGATGTAATGGGGAATGCTAGAGCTCCAAGATGAAAGTGAATAATGAGCTTTGAAGCGTCAAATAAATAGTTTTGATAAGATCGAGGCCTATGACATGCATGCCACAAATCTAGGAAAAAACGACATTTGGCTGGGGGTTTTTAAAATAGCTTTTGCATGCAACCTCCAACTTCTAAAAATGGATCCCTAAAATCTAGGGATTTTTTTTTCGGGAAAAAGCATCCCATGCATGCAAAGCAAGATTACTTAGTCCTGGAGGGAACCGGTCAACTTGGGAGCACACGAAACAGACAACATGCCTCTGGATGAAATCTATCCTGATTTTGGGCTGAGTGGCTCTAGCTTCCCCTTGGGCCCTGTGAAATTTATGGACTGAAGCCAAGGTTGTCATCCAGATCTGTGCAAATTTTCAGAGCAAGCCCAGTGATGGGCTGCTCTATGCAATTTTCAAAGGGAAGGTAGTTTGCTTGCTCTGCACATTTCTGGAGAGCAGCAAGTTGCCTTGATGCTTTACACAATTATGGAGAGAAAGGTTGGTTTCCCTTCAATTCTGCGCAATTTTCTAAGTGAGCACAAGTGCTAGTTGATGAATAAGACACAGAATGTAAGCTTATGGGTAGACGACAAACAAGCTAGTAAACACAAGCTGATAAGCCACAAAAACTCAATTGTAGCATAAGTACCAGTCAGTGCAAGACATGGTGCTAAGGATAGTTGGTAGGGACGCTCCAAAATGGAGCTAAGGAAAAATTTTGGAGGATATTTCTATCCGCCACAACATTGGCGACACACTGGTAGAACTCTAGCTCTCTGAATGGACCTTGTTTCCTGAAAATCAAGTCTATCTCCTCCAAAAGTATTGTTTAGTTCTCTGATTGTCATGATCTCCACACTAGCTTTAGTGAAGGATGTAGCACTTGGCATGGTCTTTATCGGTCAACACACATTCTAAACCAAGTCAACTTAGTTATTTCGATTGGGGATGAGGGATGTATTAGTGCACAAGTAATAGCACTGTCAGATTTTAAGTTTCATCTCTGGTGTTGCTCCGCTGCCAGCAGGATTGCATAGTACCTCAATGGAGTCACACAATAACACAATCATCACTTCACTGCTTGCGAGCCTGGTTAGTAACCTAGTGGAGTTACTTGCATCACCTCTCTACACAGGAAGCCCTTCTCTTCTTATACCTTATTCATTTTTTTCAAAATTTTTCACATTTTCAATTTTTCATTTTTTGAATAACTATGCATAGGCACTTGTTTATTTTATAGGCGGAAGAGGGATATTGACTTGTTGAGAGAAGAAGAGGTTTTTCCTTCATAGACGTATGTTATATATACCTCTGACATACTTGTTAAGGTTTTCCCCCTCACCTTACTCTACTTGACTAAGCAGATAAGGGTGAACCCAAAAACAACCGACTAGAGTAGGTGGTACTAGTTAGATTGCAAGTGTTGTGTTTTCACTAGGATTCACTTTGATCAGAACGTATTTTCCTTTGGTGTATCATTGACTGAAGACAACAAGTTTTTCATAAAGATAGAGGACAACAAATAACCAATTGTTGGTAGATATACATGTCCTCTTGTACTTTACCCTTCTTGTTTGAAATGTCATACACAATTTCATCTGAAACTAACATATGAACATAAACAAGCAAACAAAAAAACAAAGAAAAGAGAATAAGGAAATGTGAAAGAAAAGAAAGTAAAGTAGGAAGGTAAGAAAGAAAAAAAACAAAGAAATAAAGTAAACATGCATGCAAGCAAACAAAACATAAAGAAAACACTACTCCTACTCCTAAGCTAACGGTGCATGGGTCTGCTCACGTGAAGTGGTATTTCCAATGAAACCACTGACACATTGGTTGACCCATGTTGGTGAAGGCATGGTTCGCAAGCAACACAGTCACGTGAACCAACAAACATGAAAGGTATAACAATGAATACCAACAAACTCCAAGTTTGAATGCATCCACAGAAAAGAAGAAAGTGAAAGCACATGACAAGCACTCTGTGGACTTCCCATGGTGTTGTGATACACTACATGCAGATGATAAGCATACACACTCTCTTGAATGTGATAGGTAAGAAAACATGAGGAAGGGAGATAAATTACATCTCGCAAGTGTGCTTTCTATCTATGATTCCTCTGGTGCATGAGCGATAGGATCATGATATTCAGGTGGAGGAAGTGAAATTTGTGTGTTGGATTGATTGTTGATGCATACAGATGAGTGATGAGGAGCCTTGGGTTTTTCAACAATTTCTTGATCAGAAGTGAAACTATCCTTAGGACAACAAGGTCCTGACATAACCATTAGCTTGAGCTGAAGTGCCTCAATAGCCTATGGGGTTTCGACTTCATCAACAGATAGATCATCATAAACAAGTGGCTTTAAAATATCAACAATGATTGGATCAACAACATGATCAAATATAGGAGAAAAAATATCCCCATAACTACGATCATAAAAATCAATGAGTTTGTTGGCATCCTCATGATCTGATGAATCAAATAGAGGGGTAGATGAGAAGAAATAATGTTCACCGTCTGTGTGTCCAGAAAAAATTAGATGAAAAATGAAGTGGATTTTCAATGAAGAAACTGTCCTCTCAGCTGTCAAATGATGGATTGATATCAGGTGTGTTCTACGAATGATCAGAAGTAGATTCATTTGTGGATGGATTTACACAAGGAAAATCAGAGATAGTAGTATCACCAAATCTGTCAGGAAAAATTAGAGGAGCCACGGATAGAAGGAGGTCATCCTTCACTGTAGGTTGACCCTCAGATTCCCAGTCATACTCATCACAAATGACAACACAAGTTGGTTTTCCAACACCAATTCCGTCGATGGATTGATTCTCATTCACAATAGGTG
Organism: Pinus taeda; assembly: GCA_000404065.3. Lineage (NCBI taxonomy): Eukaryota > Viridiplantae > Streptophyta > Pinopsida > Pinales > Pinaceae > Pinus > Pinus taeda. The sequence goes on along the minus strand of APFE031384516.1, from coordinate 4,986 downwards.
TAGAGTTGGGAATGAGAGAACACAAGATAGTGCAATTCAGAGGATTAGAAAAATGTGAAGACGGAGGTTGAGGTAACAAATGCATATGACAGCCCATGGTCTTCCCAACCAAATAGATGAAAAAATTAAGAGTAGTGATGGTGGAATCAGGTAAAAGTTGAATAAACATGTGCGCACACTCTCCCACAACACTCTGCAGGGGTGGAGCTATTTCATGAGGGGAAGGTGAACAATCATTGGTGATAACAACTATGTCTGCTTGAGATTACGGAGCTCCATCATTGAATTATGCTAAGCTGGGTTTGAAATTTTTCTTCAATTTGGCACAGATTCATTTGTGACAACAATACTCAAATATGTCCATATGATATTGGAATCTCATTTGACTTTTTAGAGCTTCAAACATGAGTAGACGGAAGTGATTCGAAAAATCCATGGGCGATTCATGTGGGGCCTTCCATTGTTTTAGCAATTTCTTGTCAAAATATTTAGGATCAAAATGATGGAAAACATATTCGATTAGATCATTGAACTTCTTAAATGAGTGCATACAATTCGGAGGTAGGTTGCAGCACCATAGTTGTGGGAATCCGTGAATTTTGTACCTAAGAAACATACGGATCTCTACTTCATCAAAATATTCCTCATTCTCCAAGAATGCAAGGAAGTCATGTAAGTGCTCAGGCGAAGCCACTTCGCCTTCACCATCATATGTGAGTTCATACAAGTAATTGAACAATGCCTTCATGACTTCAAAGGAATGTATGTTGGATAAACATCACTTAGGGTTCATTGTGTTATATTCTTTCCACATAGTTAATAGGGGGTTTGAGGGGTACCCGTAACCCCACTTTATGGTTTGGTTGCAGAGATTGTGTTCAAGTATGGGGTTAGTACAGGGAGCTATAAGGATAGACTGTGACAGCCAAAGTGCAATTTTCTTGGCAAAGAACCCTGCATATCATTCAAAGACAAAGCACATTGATGTTCAATATCACTTTGTGAGGGATATGATAGAAGACAAAGGGTGTTGCTGGTAAAGGTGGACACTTTGAAGAATACTGCAGATGCATTGACAAAATCTGTGAGCTCTGAGAAGTTCTCTTGGTGTAGAGAAACAATGGGTGTTTCAGGGCTGGAAAAATGAGTAAGCTCTCCTGTGGCCCCCTGTGGAAAGAAAACAACAAGTGGGAGATTGTTGGGTTGTGTTATATTCTTTCCACATAGTTAACAGGGGGTTTGAGGGGTACCCGTAACCCCACTTTATGGGGTCTGGGGCAGCGCCGCGGAAATTTTGGTTTGGACCCTATGTTAGGTTGGGTGGACCCACCTATGGTTTTGGTGCATGATTTTCGCACATGTTTTTTGGACGCGATGGTT
>APFE031384515.1:0-16563 GCA_000404065.3 Pinus taeda | reverse complement strand
CTTTGAGTGGATGAAATAGTCAATACAATAAGAGGACTTGGTGAAATAATGAATGATTTTCTGTGGCTCAAAAATCGTTGAGGAAATTTGAGAGCTCAACATTCTATTATTGAATCAATTGCATGGAACATTAACTCCCTATGAAATGAGGCCTACATAAAGCACAAATACATCAATAGGGACAACCTTGAAATATGACAAAAATTCCGAAGAAGATCAAGATGATTCAAGTTGTGGATTTGATGAAGAGCATAAAACTTTTGTCAAAAAATTGAAGAGGTGATTTGGAAAATAAAAGGGTAAGTTCCATTTTAAATGTTTGAATTGTCATAAAGTAGGTCATTATGCATCTAAATTTGCACAAAAGAAAAAGAAGAATGAACATGAACATAAGGATAGGTATAGAAAATTACCAAAGGATAAGAATATACAAAATAAGAGTTTTTCTACTCTAGATGATAATACTTGCTCAGAAGATGAAGATGAACAATCCTCTAATGAGGACGAATCTAAACAAAGTACAAAAGAGTCTACGATCATGTTTTTAGACACATTAGAAAAAGAACATGCTGAGTTTGATGAAGAAGTGGTTGAAGTATATTTGGATAGTGAACTAATTATTGCTTTATAATAAATTAAAAGGTTAATAAAAAATAATAAGATGTAGAAAGAGATGTTGACAAACTTTGAAAGAAAAAGGGTATCTCTAAAAATTTGACACTTTTTCTTCTAAAAATTAGGGAAGAACATACTTAGATGAAACATATGAAAGAAAAATACAATGAATGTGAATCGATTGAAGAAGAGGTAGCCTTGCTTAGAAAACCGTTAGAAAGGACTAAGGCACAAATAAGCCTAAATTAGAAATTTATCAAAGGATATAGTAAATTGGATGAGATTATCAGTGTCCAAAGATCCCATCATCTCAAGAATGGTTTGGGATATTACAAAGAGACCAGCGCAAAAGTACTTGAAGATAAGGAACCCATCAAATTTGTCAATGTAGTCAAGGGACTATATAGAGTTGCAACTAAAGAAAATTATTACAAACAACAAGAGTAAAAAGGAAAAAATAAATAACAACAAGATAAAAGTAGGTGTAAATAAAAATAAAAAACAACAATGGAATGAAAGTTACATCCATTCGAAAAATATACAATGTTTAAGCAAGAAATCAACATACATCTTTTATGCCTCAAAGAATAAGCCAACAAGAATTCAACGAACTATTGGGAAATTTTTTGGAAAGAATCTAGTTCAAGAAATGTAGAATGTTTTAGAGTTTGGTGAATCTCACATGTAAAGGTGGAGTAGAAAAAACATATAAAAATGACGCAATATTTTTTCGTAGAAGGAGGCGCATGCAAAAATAGCATAGAAAGGATAATTGTAGGCAAAGGAGTAGCACATGATCTAGGAGTAGCATGTTTTATATTTGGTTCATATTATTAAGTGTAGTGGGTTTGTGCATGTTAATTCCCATGGTAATTGTTTTCCCTAGTACAGCCCATGGTATCAAATTTTGTGTAACTATGTATAAATAGGTAGATGCTAAAGGGATTTATATTGGTTTGTTGGTTTGTGATTATTTCCTTAGTAGTTTGTTGTCTTTGTTGTAATATTATGAGATTTAGGCTCGTGAGTCGAGGTGAAATATTGTTGTAATGCTATAAGTGTTGTACCAAGCACCCCTTTTGATTATGAAAGATGATTGAAGATCAACTTATTCTTATTTCCTGTGTTATGTAAGAGAGTCAAATCATGCAAGAATTATGTTTCTTTCAAATGGTTGTAGTTAATTGTTGAGTCTATTACAACATTTGGCTAATCCAAAAACTCCATTTTAAAAATATATTTTGATTGTCAATATTTTAATGATTGTTGTGAGTATTCACACATGGGGTTAGCTTATGAATAATATGTAACATGTCTTTGAACCAGTATTCTAATTTGATTATTATTCCCTTGACAACTACAAAATCCTGATTCTTGTAGTCCTCCTTGATGCGCAGAGTAAGACTTGATCTTCTCTTGCAGTTGATGTTGAAAGGGTCAATAACTAGTGGGGCTTTGTCAGCCAGAATTTGCACATAACCCAAGTCATACTATAAATAGCACCAACAAATATATTTTTTTTTAGGATCAGGGTTCAATATTAAAGATAATATGGAATCCCATAAAGGAGGAAATCAACTAGTGGCTTGAAGAAAAGGAGTGAGAGTTTTCTTGGGAGGAACCCAAAACCCTAGGATACACGGTTGTGGAGTAATTTGACCCACATGGGAGTTGCGGGGAAGAAAACCCAAGTTGTGAGATTTGCACCCAAAGTTATGGGTGTGAATACATGAGGATTTTTGGATACTCGACACTTGGAAATGGAAGAGCACCCTTAGAGGAAAAGTGGGCTACTTTAAGGACCAAGAGAAGAGTTATAGTGGTTGAGATATTAATTTTTCATATCTTTATGTTGCCTAACTATCCTAAGATTCATGTCGACCTGACTTAAAGAGTCGCTTTTAAGGGATTACCATTAGCTCAAGAAGGAATATAAATAGAAGATAATTGGAGTATCAATTTTACCCTCTAATGAGAAAGCATCAAATGAATATATACCTCTAAGGCAATCGATAGCTAAGGAGACTTGCAAAGGGAAAATGAGTAAGTTTTTGGTTAAATCTCTTGTGATTGCATGTCAAAAATAGGAGGAGAAACAAGAGAGGAAGAAATACAAGGTAGGGAAGTTCAGTGCCTATTTTTAGGGTAATTATTCCTAAGGAAGAGGTCCAAAACTTTATATCATGCCCTAGTTATATGCTACAATCGTGTATGTGACTTTTGGATGGGCCAAGAGGCTAAATAGGAGCACTAGAAGTGACACAAGAAACAACAAGTAAGTGAGGTATGTTTGGGAATATAAGTCATAGGTTATGGAAGCATACATGAGCAAGTTTGAGGCATTGTGAATGTAGATACATTCATCCATAATCAAAGGGATGAAGTTGCAGAATAGGGCATAGAGGCTGAGGAAAAAAAGGAAAAACACAAGATGCAGAAATAAGGTATGGTTGTTCTCTTGTATTGATGTATTACTAGTGGATGATTTTTCCAAATTTATGATAGATTTGGTGGGCAGTTTTTGAATGTTAGGAGGGAAACAAGTAGGTGTTAAAAATTTTGCTAAGTCTAGACCTTGAAGGAATATAGGTTTTCTAGGAGAGGTAGGAAGGGAAGCTTCAGGGATTGATCATTGTAGGGTGAAAGAAGGTGGCCAAGTGGATCAGATGACAAGCCAAAGTTTGCTGAATAGATAATAGAGTGATAGAGGGAAGCATTCCATTCCCTAAGTTTTTCTTCATTGGAGTAGAATAGGAAGGAAATAATGGTAATATGTCCTAAATACCTGAGACGCAACAGTGGGAAACTAAGGAGTTGCTCATAAATAGAGTTATGAACAACTCAAAAGAAGACCCAATGTGTTGATTCATTGATCGAATAATGATGAGATAGAAGGAATATTGCGGAGTTGTGATCAGTGACCTAAAGGATCAAGATCCACTGATAGTAGCAAAGCTACACATTAGGAGAAGAAGCACAAGTAGACATGTTCAGGGTATGATCATGTAGAGTTGTGATGGTGCACTACATTAGTTGGTCAGCTAGTTGTATGTTATTCATGGTAGATTGGTTTTCATAATTGTTAACACCAAACCCTAGTTTGTATTATTCTATCAATGATTGTATGAGGGTCATGATCCTTGGTACAATTTGTTAATATAACTAAGTTGGATTGTTGAAAAATTGTAAAAATTGGTATATTTGTGTACTAGTTGTTTTACTATTGTATTTATTATACTATGGAAACTAATTTTTTGTGACATTTAAATTGGTTGCATCATAGATTATAATAACCTAACCTACATTCTCCAGTGTCATGGAAAATCAACATGGAATCAAAGTTACTTTGACGAGCCAGTAAATAACAATGTCAAAGATGTCATTTTGTCTTTAGTATGTTGATAGGTTGCAATGGTTGTCCAATTATAGTCCATGGAAGGAAATTATTAAATTTGTCTGAATGGTGGATAAGATTTTGGACTTTTCCAAAAAGGATATCAAGAATTTGATTGACCCTAAGCAATTGGAAGTGTATGAAGAGATGGCTATGAGGGCCAAATTAATCATCCTAGATGGCGTCAAGGACCCTTTTATACTTCATTTATTTTGGAAAAACATTTTTCGTGAGATGTGGAAAGTTCTTTAGGAATTTTTCCAAAATAAGAATGAGAACCAATAGTTGGAATTGCAGGATAAGTTGAATGCCACCAAGAGAAAAAAGGGTGAATGAATGACTTTGTATCTGACAATATTTTCTCCGGTTTGAGAGAAGATTGCTACTATCAGAGTGACTATTACAAATTCTGATGATGAGGGTTTATTTTAAGCAGTTTACTCTAGAATGGAATTTTTTCATCAAAGGGATCATTACCAGAGAGAAGCTACCAAATTGGAATAGGATGTGGGGTGAATTCAGTTAAGAAAAACTTCTAGAGGAGGATATTCATCCAAAGAAGAAGGCTTTAGATGAATATGTACCTCTTGCAACAAGGATGGAGGGAACGTAAAAAAATGACTTCAGTAAGTTGAAGTGTGTCAACAATGGCAAGTATGGTCATTGTTTGATGAAGTGTCTGAAGAAGTTGGGAGGTGATGAGAAGAATAAGGAGGAATAGGTTCTAGCTGTTGCCACTTATACTAATATAGATGACCTCTCTAGGAGATTGGAGAGTGAGGATTTTTCTTTAATCTCTCATTTCTCTAAGGGTTCCATTGACGAGGCTACATGGTACTTGAGAAATGGTGCATCGAAGAATATGACAGGTTCACAGGATGTGTTCAACGCTCTAGCTAAGTGGGACTGAAATTAGTTTCACATGGTGGTGACGAAAAGAGTTGGAAGGATATTAGAGGATCAGGTGTTGTTCCATTTATAATTGAGTTAGGTTAGTTGATGTGAGTGTCGAATGTACTGTATGTACCAAAGTTGAGATATAATGTGTTGTTTGTCTCATTGATCGCGAAAACAGGGTTTGATGTAATTTTCGAGGAAGGGAAAGTGAAGCTCATTATATTTTGGTAGCATTCTCTATATAGGCTTATGGGAAAGGCTATATGTCGAGAGAAGAAAAAAAGTATAAGATCTAGGTTCTAAAGGACCAGAGGGAGATGAGTCCTAGAAGAATTTTGCATGTTTAGAGCGAGAATGTAGCCTAAGAAGAGTTCATGGTAAGTGGGTAGAAAGGGTGCTTATACACCTAGAAATAAGGAATCATGGAATGGCCTAAAACCATTTCAAGAGAAGACGAAGCAAGAGGATTCAAGTAGCAGTGACACTTCTGAGAAGGGCATAGTACGAGCTATTTCCTAGTCTTGAAAGTTCCTCCATTACTAAGTGGGAGTGTTTAGATTGGTATCTTGGGTGGTACTCCAAACCCTAGGTACACCGTTTTGGAAGAATTTGACCACATGCACTTTGTGGGAAAAAGTGTCCAAGTTGTGAGCTTTACACCCAATGTTGTGGTTGTGAATCCATGAGGAGTTTTGGACACTTGACACTTGGATATGGAAGAATACCCTTATAGGAATAAGGGATTTCTTTAAGAACCAAGAGAAGAGTTGTAGAAGTTGAGATATTAATATCTTATATGTTTTTGTGGGCTAATTTTCCCGACATTCAAGTCAACCTCACTTATGGAGTCCCTTTGAAGGGCCAGACACTAGCTCAAGGAGGTATATAAATAGAAGATGAATGGAGGATCATTTCACCATATAATAAGAAATAATCAAAGGAAAATATACCTTTGAGGAAACTACGACCTAAGGAGGTTGGAAAAGGGAATATAAGGAGTTTATTTTGGTTTAAATCTCTCATGATTGTAGGTCAAAGATAGGTAGAGCCACCAATGAGGAAGGAATCCAAGGTAAGGTATTTTTGAGCCTATCTTAAGAGTGATTCTTCCCAAGGAAGAGGTCTAAAACTTTAGATCATGCCCTAGTTATAGATTGTTGTTGTATATGTGACTTTCAAAGGGGCTGAAAGGCTAAACAAGAGGGTTGGAACTAACATAAGGGACAACACATAAATGAGGTATGTTTGGAAAGATTAGTAGCAGGATTTGGTAGCACACACACAAGTTTGCAAGGATGTCAATGTATTTATAGTATGCCCTGATCAGAGGGACGACTTTACTGAATAGGGAATAGAGGATGAGGACAAGAGGAGCAACAAAAGTTGTTGAAACAGGGTATGGTTATTCTCTTGTATTGGCGCATTTACCAGTGGATGATTTTTCAGAGAATAGGACAATTTTGGTGGGAATATTGTTGTTGTTAATAGGGTAGTAAGTAGTAAGTATAGACCTTGAAGGACTATAGGTCTTCCAGAAGATGCATGATATGAAGCTTCAGGGACTGATCTTTGGAGGATGAAAGAAGGCAACGAAGTGGATTAGTTTGAGAAGAACAAGTTTGTTGAAGAGAAGTAAACCTTGCAGTGATACATGGTACCCCTCCATGCCTTAATTTCTTTCTGCATTGGAGCAGCACATGAAGGAAATAGTGCAAAGAAATCTGAAAGAGCTGAGGAGAAGTAGTGAGAAGATAATGAGTTTTTCAAAAATAGAGTTGTGAATAAATCATAAGTAGGCCATATGTGTTGGTTCATTGATTAGCTAATGATAAACTAGAGGGAACATTGGAGGTTCGTGTTTAGTGACCTAAAGGAGAATAATTAATTGATAGAGGTAGAGCTATAGATTGGGAGCAAAAGGTGTAGTAGACATGTTTAGGGTATGACCAAGTGGAGTTGTGATGGTAAACTACATCATCTAGTTGGCCAGTTGTATATTGTTTAGGATAGATTGGTTATCATTGTTATTGAATAAAAACCCTAGTTTGTATTCTTGTATCATTCATTATATGAGGGCCATTATCCTTGGTATGGGAGCCCTAAACAATTGTATTAGATTTTTTTTAATATAACGAAGTTGGTTGTTGAAAAATTGTGAAAAGTTGTATATTCGTGCACTAGTTGATTTATTGTTGTATTTATTCTATTGTGAAAAGTAGTTTGTTGTTGCATTTGAGTTGGTTGTGTTAGATATTCTAAGATCCTAACCCGCATTTTCTAGTTCCATGGAAAATAAATAAAAGCCTCATGCACAAAGGGCAATTTGGGAGATGGTTAGGGAATAAATTGGGAAATGAGGTTGTGATGCAAGAGTAGAAGGAAAAAGAGAATGAAGTAGATGTTGAGAACTCCGAGTACGATTGTTATAAGGTACACATTAGAATCCAAGAGAGACAATTTTTAGAAGGAAAAGCATGATAGATTTTTAGAGTGGCCTCTCGCACACTAGAAGAAGGTTTCAAGGTAGAAGAAATAGAGGAGACATATCTACATCAGTACTTGTATTTGATTGAAATCGAGTAGAAGAGATAGAGAGAGGCCATAGGAGAAGGAAAAGTAACATAGCTTAGAGAAACCCTGAGAGAGTGCACATTGGCATGCCACACACAAAAAACAATGATGGAGAACCTTTATAACATAGCCTGAGAATAGAAGAAGATGTCCATCTTGAAAACCCTACTTAGAATATGCCGTATGTTGAACTTGAAACTGCTTAGAGGATGCAAAAAGCTCAACCTCATGGAAAAAATCTTGAAATGGCCAACACTACCACCTTCGATCTTTTTGGTGAATAGTGCTCGCACAGACCTTTATATAAATAGACATGTCCCACAACTTTGCAATATAACATTGAATTTATTGTTATATTAAAAAATATGTTATTTATTTCTAAAGTTTAGCATTAGATTTTGTATAATTTAAAAATAAACTAATAATAATGAAAGAGGAAATAATTTTCTATAGTCCTACTTTGACTAGGAATAATAACTAGCTTCGAAATTGACTATTAAATAAATATTTATTAATAATAACTTAGTTTCAAAGTAAAACATTATCCGCGTCTTTAATAATAAATATCTATATGAAAAATACACGTAACTATTTAATAATTAATTTTAAAATTGATTATAAATTTGATTACTAATAATAACTCTAGTTAAAAAAAGACTATAATTATTCATTAATGCTCCCTAAATATTACCATTATCCATTTATATAGTTATGCTCAATAATTGACACAACAATTTTTTTAATAAATATATTATTAATAGTAATTCTTAATTATTACCATTATTTTAATATAATGAAAAATAAGTAATTATAAATAATAAACTTTTTAAATTTTACTACCATTTTTTTTCCATTCTTAGTAATTAATATTTACATTTCTTTCAATAAATTATTTATTAACCTCAATTTTAAACTTAAATTACCATCGTTTTTCATCCAGAACGAAAATTACTTCCCCTTAATTGTAAGGAAAGTGAATAAATAATTGAACATAAGTAACTCTGAAATTAGTCACCACGTGGGATCCACTAACAGCCTCACATTTTGAGTGGATTCTACAGTTAATAAAGATGAGCGCGTTCATCTTGATGACTTAGAAGTTAGGCGTATAAATTTGCACAGTTGTCAACCATGAATGTCACGTATGCTACAAGATCAAAGTAATCCATTGAACCAGATATTTTGAAAGTAAGAGAGTAAATTGTCCGATCAAAGGTTTTATTAATGCATAAAACGTCCCCCCCCACACATATATATATTCCGTGTAATTGTGATGGTATGGAAAGTGTATGAATGATATTGGTGTTGGTTTGTTCTAGACTCAAAGTTATATGGAAGTGAAAGTTTGTCTATGAATTATCAGTAAGTTTTTTTTAAGTGATATTATCTTATTATTATTAAATAATATTAATGATTGATGGTTAGTAATAACGAATTATTTCAGATTCACAAATAATAGCTAGTTATAAAAAGTCAGTTATATTTATAAATAATTGTTAATAATAATAAGTCAATCTACATTTATAAATAATAATTAGTGATAGTTTTTCTCACCACTGAGTTAAGATAGGTTTTGCCACTAATTAAAAAAAGTGTAATAGTAATGATCCAAACCATATTCACAAATAATAACTAGTGATGGTTGTCCCCACTACCAATTGAAAGACATTCCACTTACAAAAAAAAGGTGTATAAATGCCCTTAATCTTATTATCATATTTCAAAGAAGGATAAAATAAAGAATTGCACATCTGAGTGTTCTAAGAAAAGGAAAAGGTAACTTTTAACTTTATCTTAGATATGTGATCGAGAAGTATTTTAATATGGACATTCCTCATAGGATAGGCTTTATAGTATGTAAAGATTTTTAATCTATTGCAAATGAAATCTTAAGATTAAAGTAGTATAAATTGTATAAGAGGAGAGGAATTTCTATAGTTATGAAAATAACTTTTAGGAATGACAATATTGATTTTGACATTGTTTCTACTGAAAAATGCATCCATGAATTTTGCCACATAAAGGTCAACCTGTGAGAGACCTAAGTAGATATAGTGTTGCTCCCACAACAAATCTATTAATATGGTAATAGGGTACACCATTATTATATGGACACATTGTTGGCATAAGTTTCATCTTTCGTAATTACGAAAATTAAACCACCATGGATTGAACCCTTGAACGAATGTGGGATAGAGTAAAGAAAGATGGAAGAGGAGGTTTCATAATTATTTACCCTATTCCATGGGCTATGATATTAATAATCTATGTGACTTTAATACTACATTAAAACATGTGCACTCATTAATATGGCCATACATTGGATGAATAAAAGGATACCATGTAGATAACCGCATATCATTTCTAACAATGATCTAGAAACATCTTAGTTACATGTAAAGATAAATGAATTTATAAATGTAGCTAGTTCATATTACAAGTAAAAATGATCCATCTGAGCTTATGATGGAACAATATCACCCAAGGGGACATGGACCTACAACAAAGAAGGGCAATTGAAATAGGACCTTGAACATGTAGAGAGCTCATTGAGATAAGTTCAAACTGGAGACTTTGAATAGATGTTGAATTATAACAAAATGTTTCTTTAGTTTTCAATGTTGTGAGGAGCCTTGATATGATCGATTAAAAATATCCATGATGTCATTAAATGAGTTGTCAGTTGATCATCGAGGTGACCATTTGGTTGGTTTTCAATGATGTGAATTTATTGTTAGAAGTGAGCTAGCCCTCCACTAATAATAGCATATACCTAGGTGCTAGTACAAACAAACATAATGTGAATATATGTGTTGAGGTTGAAAACTTATAGGAGTTACCATGCCATTAGGGATCAATATTTAAAATTAAATGTGACATGCAAAGTATAACACCAATCATGAAAATGATGACCAAGTTATTAGGCCTCTAAATATTAGGGGTTTGCAAGTGGGAATATGTTATGAGCTTTGTTCCTTTAAAATGATAAGAGGCAAATAGCTATAGTCCTATTCAAACAAGAGACCTTCTTTTAAAATGAATAAAATGCAAAAGAGAAATTTAATGATTCTAAGACTAAGTGTTCTTCGTATGTATGTCGGAGAGAAAGAGTACAATTATAATAAAATGGGAGAATGCTAAGGTATATCCTACATAAAAATATAACAATTGAATTCCATCCCTCAATATCTAGGGCTTAATAAGGGGTTTTATAGTTACATGGAACTTATATAGGGCTTAGAATGCCCCTCCCCTATAAAAAAGTGTTTTCCTCATCACTTTATTATTTGTGGTTGTTTTCGCATGAGCAAATCATCTTGCCATGTCAGTTTTTTTTATTGATAATTTCTTCCATTTAATGAGGTACTTAGTAATTGCTTGGTTTCGAGACTACTTGTCACTCAGTAACTTCTTTAAGAAATAAACATGGAAAATTAGATGTACACATGGAGGTGGAGGAAATTCCATACTTCGTATTATTTGCAATACCTTATAGGGTCGATAATACCTCAGGGATAATTTACTTTCTCCCTTTCTTACTTTAGGGAGACCTATTTATATTGTTGTAGTCTCAAGAGTACCCAATCCCCTAGTGAAAATTCCCTTTCACTGTAATGTTGATCTGCTTGGTGTTTCATCCTATTTTGTGTCGTAACCAATTTGTCCTTCAATAATATGAGAACCTCTTATTAGTGCCATATGTGGTCCTTTAATTCTTGAGTCTTTATATTCCATGTCAAGGGAGATGTTATGGATGTAGGATGATATCCATAAAGTAAGGTAAATGGTGACATGTCTGATGTATTATGGAAGGATGTGTTATACTATCATTCTACCAAGAGAAACCATTTGGCCCATTGTGTCTCTTTATTAGAAGAAACATTATCTAGATATCCCTATAAACATTTATTGACGATATTAGTATGCCCATCATATTGAGGATGGTAATATGGGTTGTGAGCCAATTGAGTAACTAAACAAGAAAATAATTCAATCCAAAAAATTCTGGAGAAAATATGATTTAAGCAATATTGAAAGAATTCTCTATATATTTAGGCTCAAAGAGATGGAACTCAAGTTGGATGCTTTCCTTTAAAGTTACCATAAATAGGTCTGACAAATTATCCTTTGAAACATTCTTTACCCTGACACTCAACATTTGGAATTGCTCAATGTGCTATATAATGAGACCATTTTGTTGGAATTTACCAATTGACTAAATAATATATTTCTCTTAAAATCTCCATAATGTGCTATCAATTCCTCTATCAAAACAGACCAAGGTATACCTAAACCCATTTTCCCTTCAAAAATCCATTAATACCATACATTTTGGTTCTTTTTTAAAACATGGATGCAATATTTACCATTTTTCCACTTGATGTATATAAAAGAATTGCTCTATTTGAGATATCCATGTTATAGGATCATTACCATTGAAATTTATAAGATCAAGATTCTTAATGTAGTAGTTCATTGGTGCCAACCTAAAGCCATAATAATAAAAAATTTAAGGTTCAACAACCCCACTTGCTCGATAAAATTGTAGGGGGAAGGATGCCCCCTTGATTGGGGGGTTTGTACGAGGTGTAAGCCAACTACGTATAGTTTCGGGGGCATCACTAGAAGGAAGTACTTTTGGTTGTATTTTTTCATATATTTTTATTATTTTTTAGTACATTGTTTTTAGATTTAGTGGTTTTGTATTAAATGGAATTTTTTCCCATGGTTTTGTAGTTTTTGTTAAGGTATTACAATTTTATTCTAGTTCATGGTAAATGAATTGGTAGTATATGAATGTCGTGAGATATACATTCTATATTGTAATATTATAAACAAGAAGATGTATATTGAAAAACCTTATTAGGTTTCCAAGATTAAATCTTTGTGTTTATGTTTGTGTTTTCCATTTCATATTTTCTGTTTTATTAAGAATCTATTTGCAACAGTTAATTGTATTGTGTTAAAACCTACACATATTTTATGGGTACAATCACCCTACCTCCACTAGTTAATTATGTAAATTTAGCTCTGATATGTATGACTTCTACAACTATAATTGAGTCAAAATGTTTGCCCTTTCATTCTAGTTTAATTGTGGATAACATGCTTCTACACTTGATTTCTTTCAAACACTTAGCTATGAATCAAGATCCCAGGGTAGTGGCTGACCCTTCTAAGATATAGTCATTTGGAATGAGTTTTCCATTAAGCATAGTAGATATTTCTTATTAATAAATGCAAATCAAAACAATTAGATGTTGAACATAATATCCATCAAAATATGGAATATGATTATTTCACTTCCTTCATTTTGTCAATGAACCCACTTTGCTCACACAATTTCTTTTAAGTTGAATTTCCCTTCAAAGGAGCCTATCCTTGGGGCCATGACTATGACTAATATAACATGTGGATATATGAATTATTTATCATTATTTTTTCCCTAGATAGAGGCTTTCTAACAACCTAACACATGTTGTGTATGTGGAGGGAAAGTTAGGGAACCTTTCTAACAAACTAGCTCTTGAACTCGTTTTAAAAATCAACCCATTTTAGAATACATTTTATTGGAGGATATTTCTCCTTCAAAAGTTGTAAGCTTTACAATACACCTTTTAAAGAATTTTGGAAGGATTTTTAGGTAATTTAGTGAAATGTTAAGTCTTGACTTAATTTTGTTTAGGATTCCATTTCTTGAACTTACCACAAAAATTTCCACTCCAACCTGAGCTAATTAAAAATTTATGATATATTTTCCATTTTTTTGAGGAGAATCATAAAAGAGTTGCATTAGATTTTGAGATTTTTCCTTGAGTTACTTCTAACAATGACATGATCCTATTTGATGACTAGAATTAGAATATGTTAGTAACATGGAAATTGAAATCTATCTGGAATATCCCTAACATTTATATGCATTGGATTATTATATTGGATTTTATCCATCTAAATGCTTTTACAGTGTGTTAGGTTCCTATACCAATAGGTTTCATCTTTCATGATTGATAGTGGAAGGACCAAATATGTTCATCATTGCAGGCTGCAAAGGTTCCATATTTTGTGTACATGCTACAAAAAATTAAAAAATGAAAAGAGGGTATGCCTTAAAAGAATAATCAAAAGGCAAGAAAATCAAGTGGTCAAGAGAAAAGTGAAAATGAACCCCAAACTAAAGACCAGGAAAGTGGCCAGTCAAAATGCCACTACTAGCTTATTTGGCAGTATCATGTTCTGCAAATACTGCTGCTAATCACACTTGATGGATGGCCCAACAAATCTAAGCTGGACCATGCCATGGTTAAATTGCTTGCTGCAGAATAGAGAATGTTCCCTGACCAAATAGCTCAAGCTTGGCAGATGACTAGCTAGGTAGAGAAACAAAGGTGCCCAACTGCTTAATCTAGGGCCTTGGAAGAAATAAGGGTAGGTTTTAGATAGGAGGGAAATCAAAAGAAAAAGAGGAAAATCAGGGTCTGCTAATTCAAGTGCACCCACTTTAATGAAGAAAAAATGTTAGGATTACTAGGATGGGTAAGTAGTGCAAGGTTGCAGAAATGGAGAGCCATCACCAA
Organism: Pinus taeda; assembly: GCA_000404065.3. NCBI lineage: Eukaryota > Viridiplantae > Streptophyta > Pinopsida > Pinales > Pinaceae > Pinus > Pinus taeda. Next base: position 2,511 of record APFE031384515.1, on the reverse strand, counting down.
TTGGCCTATTAAGTGCAAAAACTTATGCCACTCAGGGTATTGGCATCAAAAGAAAAGAGTGGAGGACAAGCATTGGAAGCATGTCTAATTTCCCCATTTTCCCCAAACTTCATTTTACTAACACTCCCCAGGGCCTTGAGATCTCCTCAGGTGTCCAGTTCCACTTCATTGCATCACAAACTACTTGGTCAAGCCATGAAATTCAAACATGAAAAGAAGCCACATTTTTTGTGTAAAACATTGTTTTTTCATCATTTCATTTATCCTCAAAATCCTAAGTTAAGTTTTACTTATTAAAACTTGGCTTTACCCCTTCATTCACCTCACAAACCATATTAACCACTAACATATTATCTATCTCCCTAACTCCCCCCTTCCCCTAATTCTATTGCAATCTATTGAAAATCTCCCAAAAATATCTATAAATACCCTCCCTGTAAGCACTATAGCTATATATCCCTTCCTTGGGAAATATTAAACCCCTCAAGGGTTAGTATTAACCCTCAATCATCCTAAAACTATGGGGGTTGGCAAAAAACTATGGCTAAAAATAAAAAATCAAAGACCCTGCCCTTGCTAAAACCCTTTACCACTTTTCCGCTCTCCAAATTGGGTTCATAATGTTTTTTTATTTTTATTAAAGCATTAATAAACGCGAAAAAACCCAAAAACCTAATGTTCTAAAACCACCCCGCGCCCGATTTAATTAAACACTAATTAAATATTGGGCGGGTCCCCTGCTCTTAACGTGTCGTCACCTCGTAATTGCTGCCCACCGCCCGATCTTCCGTCTCCAACGTTGGGCTGTTGATCTTACAGCAGAACTGCCCGACCTTTTGCATCGGGGGATGGGCAGTATTGCCGCCGTACCCTCGCCATGCGTCAGGCGCCCGCACTGTTCGCTGCCCCCCCTCCAAACCGCTTACCGCCCTAGACCCCTCCGGGGAGACCGCTTATCTCCTTACCCTCCACGCTGACGTCACGCCCCCGTCAGCGTGACGTCACCCCTACTTGCCGCCGTCAGGCCTCCACGTCGCCCCCGGCCACCGTGTCACCCTGTCCACCCTGCCACCGTGTCGCTGCCACCTGGGCACCCATGTCAGCTGCCACGTCACGCATCCGTACCCGGGCCCATGATGACGTCAGCATGAAATCATCACAAAAAGGCGCCAATATGCCAAAAATGCATAAAAAGGCGTCAATTTACCGTTATTTCGCATTGTTTTCTACGTCTTCTGGAGCTCCTCTGCATGCGATTTTCGACCTACAACGGTCAAAAATCAAAAGCTACCCACCAAAGTTGCTGCCGCCTCCATTATCAACCCAAGTACCTGCAATTCATCCAATTCGACCGGTGAAAACGCCTCCTATGCCATTAAAACCAGGTATTTGCCGCGGGCACCCTCTTTTATCCACTGTTCTCCTTTGCAATCCTACTTTCCTGCATAAAGAACTCAGCTAAAAGACCCACATTGTTAAATTCACCACTGGAATCTACTTAAAAAAACACTGAAACCCCTGCGCGACGAAAGTCTCGAAGAAACCCGCGACCCTCTGTGAAATTCACCATTCTTCCATAAAGAGCAACTAAAGAAGCCGAGCTACCATCTAGAAGACTGAATTGACAGTTCCCTCACCCCTGCTAAAGGAATTCTCTGCAAGTAACCAGCTAACCAGCTCAAACACCCTCTGATTCTTCAAACAGAGTGCTCCACAGATTCATTTAAGCTTGTAACAGCCTCCTTGCACTGCCAAACTACTCACTGCAAACATAGATCAGTAAGCCACTTCCTCATCATTCACAGCAAGCTTGAAATACAGTAAGCATCTAGCTAAAAACAAGACAATGGCCACTCCGGCTGCTCTAGAGTTGGTGCCTATAAATCCACCTAACAGAGAGCTAGAAGCTATGCCACTCGTGGACAGTGATGCCCTCATCACAGACTTTGTGGGAGAGAGTAGCCACTTGCAAACATATTTCCAGCTAAGGAACAATCACTTGGACAATAGTGACCTGTATGGCATCTGGGAATCCAATCTGCCCACCTACTTCCTGCCTTCTGTGAACATTTTCCCTGAAGTTATCCACCTCTGTGTAGAAAACTATGACCAAAAACTCAAGGCTGTGAAGTCTCCATCTGGGAGCATCCTCTTTTATATAACTCCAGATTCCATCAACCAGATGCTGAACTACAAGCAAACCCAGTTGCTATACCCCTTTTCCATGAACTATTTTCTAGATGAGGGCTCCAAACTCTCTAGCACAGACATTGCTGCCATAGCCAGGAAATTCATGAAGGCAGACTGCCAACCTTCTGGGCCACCTCCTTTTTCCTATGCAGATTTCAATGAGGTTGGAAAGCTACTGGAAGATATGCTGACCTCTCTGCTGGGGTTCACTAGAAACAAGCATGTTGATCTAACTGTGCTGGTCATGCTCTTTGCATGCTTCCTTGTGAAGCCCCCTGCTATGAAATACAATTATGCCAAGTACATTGCCAACAAGATACA